>SWLB01000048.1:0-60000 GCA_011114355.1 Carex littledalei | reverse complement strand
TTGTTGTAGGAGAGAGATTTTTTAGATCCAGAATGTTCAGGGATTAGACTAGTATCTTGCATGTTGCTGTTAACCTCTGTCTCCTGATTATACTAAGTTTTCATTGTTATAATGCAGGGTGGTATGAAGAGATGGGGCTTTAGTGGCATGCCAGCCTCCCATGGTGCATCACTATCACACCGTAGCATTGGCTCAACTGGTCAAAGAGATGCTCCTGGGAAGGTAATTACATTAACCAGGATAACTGTCCCAGCTGGTTCATCTTGGTTAAAGTATGTCCTGAACAATTCTATGCCCATACAGGGTGCACCATTATTTAATGGGTTTGTTTGGGGTTGAATCTGGATCTAGTCAGGCAGGCAATATTTTATAAGATTGTGACCAAGTTGGGTCTCACTTAGCCTGACTTGTTACCTTATTTAGTCCCCTGAATGGATCTGACTTAGCCTGACTTAGCATGACTTCAGCCTGTTTATTTTAACACAAATGATGATCCAATGAAGACTGTAAGCAGGTCAACATGGGTCAGATAGACCCATATGGTTGGATCAAGAATTGTCAGTCATTACCACCAGCATAGGCAGGCTCTAACTATTAGAGGACCCGGTATCTGATATTTGCTGTCTAAAGGAACACGTAATTGGCCAATTGCTAATGGACTTCAGCTAAAAATAGGTATTCAAAGGGAAGAAGATGCCTGGGCGAATGGGAGGGGAACAAACTACGGTGAAGAATGTGTGGGTCTATAAAATTGAGCCTGCTCGAAATTTGATGTGGGTCAAAGGCCAGGTATTCTTCTAATATATGCATTGTCTATTCACTTTCTGTTCTTGTTTTCTACATATATCAACATCGGTGAAAGTCATTGAGTCTAAATTTTGCTAAAGGGATGTTCAGAAAATGAATCTGTGTGCTATTATTATTCGGTTATGTTGCTAATTACTAAATCCAGGAAAAGGCCCTATTCAAAGCTTGCTAACAGGAAGCTTTTTTTTATGAGAGAAATTTAAATCCCTTGTGATAACTTGGTTATTATTTTCTGTTCTTCTCTGAGTAAGCCTAAGCCTGCAAAACTTCTTCTCTTTAATCATAAAAGTTGCAGAGAAGGTTAGACCAGATATTTTCTATTTTTGTTGTTATAAGAGAAGAAAGAGACTGCGAAATATTCAAATATGGGTCCTTCTGGTCTTGAAACAGATATATTTAGCATTGACTGGTTGCCACCTAGTTCATGGACTGATGTACAATCACAAATAAATTAACAAGTCATAATATTTGTTAGGTGCCTGGTCCAGAAGGAAGTTTTGTTTTCATTAGGGATGCACATTATAAGAAGCCAGACAGATCTCTTCTACCATTTCCAACCTTCTTCATCCCAGAAGGAGAAGAAATGGAAAAATTGGAGCCCATAATTGCTGACCTTGGCGACAATGATCCATTCATGACTGGGGACTAAATTTTCAGATGATTTTTTATTATCTGAATTTGTTTATTCATTACAAAATTTTCATTTAGATGCACCATGGTCTCATACCAAAATTTTGCCCTGTTGTGTTATGATAGGCTGCACCAATGTGGGCCCATAATCCAAGAGAGTTGCACCAAAGACAATTAGGGTAAAAGATAGGATTAGGTAAAATACTGTAGAATGACTTTTTGTAGTTTGGAATTACAATGGTGGTCATCTATTTTCTGTATTGCTTTTTGAATGTTTTCTTTTTCTTTTTCTTTCTTTTTGCCAACTCTGTGTATGAATAATTACTGCCAGATGGCTGTTGTTATTTCTTTGTCTTGTGTCAAGAAACGGAATTTTCGTTTCTGACAATAAAGAATTACAAATGATATTTCCATACTGAAGTTGATGTATTTTCTTATCAGTGAATTGGTTTATTCTTAATCTTTGCTAATTTAAATTAGGTACGTACCATTTTCTCTTGTCTATTCAGAATGGAAACAGGATGGTAAAATTGTAAAACAAGCCATTTTAAACGTTCTCTTTGGGGATATTTTTTGTTTGAAGAACTATTTTTTTTTTCAGAATTATAATTGCACTTTCAAGTGTGGTGTGTTGGAGATTTCCGGGTTTGCATGTTTGTTTTGTTCGAAAGATTTATGAGCTTGAACTGATGATTAACAGGGACCAAACTCAAAGACAAGTAAATTTTCATTAGGTACATCTGAAAACATATCGCTCTAACTGCGTACATTACAAACAATATATACAAATCCAAACTTACATAATTACATAACAAAATATACAGTGAGTCTATGGTACTATGCATATCACGGGTTGGTCCATAATACATATTAATATTTCCGTTGTCAAAATTCTAATAGTCGATCTGAACCGTTCAACATAATCCCCATATGAATATGTACTTGCAGACCAAATTTTATATTTTTTACAATTTTTTTACTATATTTTAAGATAGGTCGAAAATCACTTGATCTGAAAATTCTGGACCATCCAAACACAGTGATTTTCTACCTATCTTAAAAAATAGTAAAAAAATTCTAAAAACTATAAAATTCGGTCTGGAAATATATATTCATATTAAAATTATGTTGAATGGTTCGGATCGACTGTTAGAATTTTGAAAACAAAAATATTAAACCGTATTACGGACCAAATCGTGCTATGCATAGTACCATAGACTCACTCTAAAATATATATATCTATCTTTAGATCCACTTAGGAGTGCTCTGCTGCGAGGTCAACAAAATATTAGAGCGAGGCTATGGTGCTATGCAAGGGGATTTTTAAGGGGGGCTGTTAGTGGCTCCATTTTTTTTTGGAAGCTGATATGAGTACCCGCAGTTGAGTACCCGCATTATACCCGCACATAAACTATCATAACTGTTTTTGGGAACCGCACCTAAACTGTCATAACTGTTTTGGGGACCTAAACTGTCAAAACTGTAATTTTATTTTACAAGTATTAATAGTAACATTGTGAAGTATTTATACCTATACAAGACAAGTATTTATATCTATACAATGAACTACATATATGATATATGAATTGGGGACCATTACACTGTCAAAACTGGGGACCATTACTTTTACACGTTTTTCAAGGTGGTTTTTTTTTTCTCCGTTCAATCTAACCAATTTTTGGGACGATCTATGAGAAATTTTGCAAATCTAAAACCACGAACGTGTTCTATTTTTTTTTTCTCTTTCAAATGAGATCCATAATGACATACTTTTACACATTTTTCAAAGTATCAAATATTCAAATATGAAAAGTATTCATACAAAATAGAAAGTATTCATACCTAATATATCAAGTATTTATACCTAATATATCAAGTATTTATACCTAATATATCAAGTATTTATACTTAAGATATCAAGTATTTAAAGAAAAAAACTGGACTCATCTTTTACACGGTTTTCAAGTATTCACATACAAAATAGAAAGTATTTATACCTAAATTATCAAGTATTCATATATAATTCATCAAGTATTTATACTTAAGATATCAAGTATTTAAAGAAAAAAAACTGGACTCATCTTTTACACGTTTTTCAAGTATTCACATACAAAATGGAAAGTATTTATACCTAAATTATCAAGTATTCATATATAATTCATCAAGTATTCATATATAATTCATCAAGTATTCATACCTAAGATATCAAGTATTTAAAAAAAAACTGGACACAATACCTACTCATCTTTTACACGTTTTTCAAGGTAGTTTTTTTTTTCTTCGTTCAATCTAACCAATTTTTGGGACGATCTATGAGGAATTTTGCAAATCTAAAACCACGAACGTGTTCTATTTTTTTTTTCTCTTTCAAATGAGATCCATGATGACATACTTTTACACGTTTTTCAAAGTATCAAATATTCAAATATGAAAAGTATTCATACAAAATAGAAAGTATTCATACCTAATATATCAAGTATTTATACCTAATATATCAAGTATTTATACTTAAGATATATAATTCATCAAGTATTTATACTTAAGATTTCAAGTATTTACCGAAAAAAACTGGACTCATCTTTTACACGTTTTTCAAGGTGATTTAATGATTGACAAAGTTAGTTGGGAAAAGAATCAAGTGCGGGTATAATGCGGGTACTCAACTGCGGGTACCAAAATCTTTATTCTTTTTTTTTGTATGGTTGTCAACACTCAAATTTTATTTTCCATTTCTTCCTAAAATAGCAAATTTCTGTTTAATTATTAGGAAAGAAAAAGAAACATGCTGCACTAGCTACAAACAATTTATCATTCCCAAATAGGAAAAATCATTTAAACAGCAAAACCAATATTTATGATACTTCCCAAAAAAGGATGAACATTTATGGTTGGCTATTGCTGCACTTTTCAAAATTAAATGTAATTTTTCATTTTTAGCCGAGTTTCAATTAGCTTTAGCTATTATTGTCAGATGTTTCAATTATATACACCACATTCCAGTTCAATTTTCCAATCTCACATTTCTGTTAGTTCATGCGTAAACTCTTTAATCTACACAAACACTGATCTCACATTTCTGTTTGCTATGGATTTCATGGGTATATATGTGGTCACTGACGTGTACCCAACTTTACTTGTTCAAGACGGCGATTTTCTGAAGCAAAAGTTGGTATTAATTTCTCATGCTCCAGCCTCATTTCAGACACAATCTGTTATCTTTGAAATACCCATTACCTAATGGCAAGGTTATCTTGCAGAGGTGGATTTGTTTATCCACTTCTCGTCCTCTGGGCAAGGTATTATGGAATAGATCGGATTTTGATGAGACTGGTAATTCCGAGAATTTATCTCCAGTTTCAAATGTGTAAAACTACAGGGCTATTTCTTTTTTGGTATAGTTGTTGTTTTTATCACATGTTCAGTAATGGGTAGTTATTATAATAAATTAGTATGTTGTTATTTTAAGGATGTTGTAGTTCTTTAAACATTGTAGGAACTCTGTGTAATTGTTACAAAATATAGCGTTGCTTTTATTCTGAAAAAATCTTCTTCTTCTCTGAAAATACTGGCACAGTAGTGCAGTACTATTTTTCCTCTGTTTTTGATCTATTCCACTGTCAATTACTGCCATAAACTGTGTTGTTTTTACAGCTGCTTATTCTTCAATGACCCAACAATCCCCAAAATATTCGGTGAATGTTCGAGGATGAAGCACGTCTGTACTTTCGATGGATGCCGATGTGCTGATATGATAGAAATGAAAAGGTTTCATATTTGTTGCAACTTTTGGGCTTTTGTTTGCTATAAAAGAATTAAAACTTAAAAAGTAATTGTAGTAAATATAACATGATATGTTGGCCACATACTTCTAACAGTAAAATAAATTAACGCCAACCATAATAGTGACAAAAAGAGAAAATAATTGTGAAACCCCACCAATTTATTCTTTCACTTTAGGTCTCATAGAGAAAAAAATGAAAAATTAGGAAATCCCCACTTGAGTCTATAATTATAAAAAAGAAAACATAATTTTCCTGGATCTATATTTCTCCCCAGTTTTCTATAAATATGTTGGTGATCACTGTCCTACTGAAGGAAGCCAAACAGAGCTCCTGAATATAGTTTATCCCTGGATTTAATTTCAAATCATTTGGTGTCAAATTATGCCAACAAAATCTTCCCTCTTAATGGCTATTTACCTGAAATTAAAATCCTTTAATTTTTAATATAAATGTAATCGAAATAATTTGATCTTTAAACTTATATATGAACTAATTTTATTTTTTCAAGCTTTAAAAAATTACTAAATTAGAATGATTAATTTGATTAATATGACAGAATTAAAAGCAACTTATTTTTTTTTATTATAATCAGATCTATTTATGTAATATGTGCAATTGTTATTGTTACTTGTATGTTTTTATAAGGGTCATCAACAAGTAGTTTTAATTTTACAAAACGAAATGCTAATCAAACAATTAAAGACCAAATATAACGGACTGCTTTAATTAAACTAGATACAATCCATAGCATGATAATACATCACACAATAAAACACAATACATTTTTAGCATCACATGAACATTAATTTAGCTGCACACAGAGCACACACGCATTTTATTTAGCATAAATTTAATAAATCATGGAAATTAATTATCAAATGCTAATGGACAATGCAGGTTCTACAACATGCCCTTCCACAACTTGAAAATAAAAATTATACACCATTGCTGCTGCTATCATCTTCATTTGAGTTAAGGCCATGTTCTTTCCCAAACAAGTTCTTGGACTGGTATTGAAGGCCGTAAATTTGTATGAAGGCTCATGACGCAATGTGCCCTTTTCAGAAATCCACCTCTCTGGTTTATCCTCCAGGCAATCTTCCCCCCATATCTTTTGCATCCTCCCCATTGCATATATTGACACAATGATATTCATCTCTGGAGTTACTCTGAAGCCACATGGTAGTAGGTCAGGCTTCAACACTGCCTTCAAATTATGAGAGATTGGTGGAAAGTCTGAGGGATTCCATAAAAGCAGCCTTGAAGTAGACCAATTTCTCTAATTCTTCTGGATCAAAAGTTATCAGACTTTCTGGTGTAATGTTATGAGGTGCAGAGCAAAGTTCACATAGGATCTTCTCTTCGGTTTGCTTGTTTTGAGAAAGGGCCCAAAAGAACCAACAAAGGCCTGAGCTAGTGGTATCACGGCCTGCTGTCAGAAAACTATTAAGGTTGTCCCTCAAGAAGTTATTTGAGTTTGGTACATCTTCATCACTCAAATATGAACTCAGCATATCGGGGCATATATGTTTCCCCTCATTCATTTCCTGTTTCCGCTTTTCAATTGCTTCTATTATGAACCGATCTCCCACAACTCGTGCTTTGGCCAGCTTTTTTTCTTGCCCAATTCCTAACAACTTCAAAAGCTTCCACAAGGCCGCTGGACTGGATAAGCGGGAGAATAATGCGGTAGATGTATCATCGACAGCTCTTGCAAATGGAACAACAGGCAGATCCATTGATAGGCTGCCTGGATCAGTTCCAAATGATAAAATACAAGACATGTCAAAAGACAACCTTGAGAACATATCTTGTAAATCTATCGAGTGAGGCTATGGTGCTATGCATAGCACGGATGGGGTCCGTGCTACGGCTCAAAATTTGACTTTTCAAAATCCTAACGGTCGATCCAACCGTTCAATGTGATAACCATATGAATATGTACTTGCAAACTAAATTTTATATTTTTTCGAATTTTTTTACTATTTTTTTAGATAGGTAGAAAAATCAGTGTTTTCTGAAAATTCTGGACCATCAAAATTCTACCTATCTAAAAAAATAGTAAAAAAATTCGAAAAAATATAAAATTTAGTTTGCAAGTACATATTCATATGGTTATCACATTGAACGGTTGGATCGACCGTTAGGATTTTGAAAAGTCAAATTTTGAGCCGTAGCACGGACCCCATCCGTGCTATGCATAGCACCATAGCCTCACTCAAATCTATCACTACATCATGCTCAATTGTTCGAGAAAGAAATGGGAGGACAGCATTTTCGATTTTGTCCTGGGTCGTCTTGGCAATGAATGTGCGGAACGATTTCTGCGACAAGGGTAACTGAATCTTTTCTCGCTGAAACCTCCATGAGTCACCATCAGTGTTAAAGATGCCATTGCCAAGTATCTCAAACATCTCAATATAGTCATCCCCTTTACGATAGTTCTGAAAGTTTTTGGTAAAAATGTGATGCACATTTTCTGGGTCACTGGTCACAAAAAATACCATACCAGAGAACCAGGGACCTCTCCAGTACAAGTTGCCATCTACCAGGATGTTGGATATCCGGTCGTGTATTTTGTTGACATTGACTAGTAGTGAAGGCAGCATACCAACTATGGGCCAGTTTACTGGTCGATGAGAGTCTAAGAAATTGTTGTACAGATAATAGAGGAATAGGAGGCAAGGAATATAGAGGATTAGGTCTGTTAATGCAAACCATACCCAAGCCATTTGGTTTCAGCGTATGGATGATTTGATTAGAAAAGTTGGGAATTATACCGTGAGGTATATAAAGGCAGTTAGCACCATGCAGTCAGTGGCGGAACCAGGAATGATCGGTAGGGGGGGCCAAACTAGTTTCTCTCAGAATATCAGTTTTAGTTTCATGTTACACGATTAAATGATAAAAAAAAAATATTCAGCAATTATCAATTATCATAATCTTTTACTTCTAAAATAAAATATTTAACAAAAATAAATATTAGATTAAGTAACAAAGCACCTATTTGATGAATCGTTCTTCATGTCTTGAAGTCAAAATAAAACATCAAAACAACCTACATTGAAAAAAATTAAAGAAACAATCTTACAATGAATCCATATCTCACAATCATAATGATTTTAAATTTTCAATTAGAAAACGTACCACTAATTACTAATTTGAGATAATTGAATTTTTCGAGTCTTCATGTTTTGAAGACTCGAAAAATAAAGAGTCACACTGCCAGCAAACAAAAGAAGGGCATAGCCCTGATAAATTATTTAATTTGGATAAAAATTAAAGTTAAGTGGCTAAAATGAGATGTATTTAAGTTGACCAACACAGATATTTATATTAAATTTACCAGTAAACCTGAAAATAGGAACAAACTAATGCATGAATTGAGAGGTGCTAATTAAATGCTTGAATTGAATCATCAGAATTATAGCAAATTAGCAATGATATATTTTCAACAAGTTTTTGTAGCATGAACAAAGTTCTGGATGGTTCCACTTGAACATGAATTGACTTGAAAAGCATTAAGGCAAATTCGGTACCAACAAGGCAACAAGGCAAATTCGGTACCAGTGCAAATTCTAATCACCAAACTATCCATTAACTGAAACTAAAAGTAGTGATGAATTTTTTTATACATGACAGTCAGATACAGACCAGAAAACATAGCCAACAAAAAGCATTTTATTCTCAAGAATTTGGTAATATCAGACTCCTACTAAGCAGTAATAAATAAGTGAACAAGGCGTGGTAGTCTAAAATATCAATCTCTTATGCAAGGTACACACCAGCTAACAAAAAGTTTGTGTCTGTTGACCCCAAATTAATCATTTATTTCTTTAATGAAAGTTATTCAAGGGTCCCAGTGCTGCTTAAGCATGATGAATTGGCCAAATGACACCATATATTTTCAAATTCTGAGTTCCTGCACCACCCAGGATTTGTTTTAAGTGTTTCTTACCTCTCATCTTCAAAAGAAGTTGACCTTCTCAACCCAGACCCTGCTGTCAAGTCCTCCTTATGCTTCTTCGCCTCAACCAAGCTTCCACTAAAGTACTCAGCCTCTTCAACCCTTAATCCGACGGCTCTTGTGCTCTCTGACAGCCGATCAAGATCCCTCAATGTTGAAAAAACCGGTGAGGGAAACCCTATTTGAGTAAACTGCGGAAAGAGGAAGACGGGGCTTCAGTGGGTGGGACCGTGGGAGTCTCGGAGAGGAAGACAAGCGGCTTCAGTGGGTGCGGCCGTGCGAGGTGCCAGAGGCGGTGCGGAGAGGAAGGGGGTGCGGAGAGCGGGAGAGGGGTGCCAGACGCGGTGCGGAGAGGGGTGCCAATTTTTTTTTTTTTATTAAAGGGGGTGCATCTCTTTCTGGGCCTAGGGGGGGCCAAGGCCCAGGCTGGCCCAGGCCTTGGTTCCGCCCCTGCATGCAGTTATGAGTACCATCATACTCTTAACTAATTCATACGAGTACCATTAATCTCTGTGTTTGGTCATGTTGGGCAGTCCACAACAATATTTTTATTTTTTAGAAATATATTAAATATTTAGTCAGAAATCAGAAAAATGTTTGTTTTTTTATGCTCGATTCGGTTTCTTAGCCTGCCACGTTAATTTGGAAAAACTCTGCCACGTTTATATTATATATTGTGAGTAGAACTAGGGTGTTTTTAAGCTCACCAAGTCTCTTTGTAAGCTTAACTCAAAAACTCATCGGATTGATTCAAACAATGTCGGTTTGAAACCGATTTACTTCACGAGTGATGAGTTTACATCTCAAATTTATAAATTTTTAAACTAATTTAATATAAAGTCAAGCTGTCAAAAAATGATGAAAAATAAACACATTAAAATTAACTTATAAACCATCTTTTTTTTACCGCTTGACTTTATACTAAATTAGTTCAAAATTTTATGAATTTGACATGTAAACGCATCACTCGTGAAATAGATCGGTTTTAACGGTTTGAATGCATCGTTTGAAGTCAATTCAATAGGTTTTTGAATTAGGCTCACAAAGGGACTTGGTGAGCTTAAGATTGGGTGAGGCTAAGGGATTATGTATAGCACATATTGGTCTATACTATGAATTCATATCTTAGTTTTGATTAGTTCGAACAGTCGATTTGAATTGTTCAACATAATCTTCATATGAAAAATGTACTTGAAGATTAAATTCTACATTTTTTTTTTAATTCTTTTACTATTCTTTAGATAGGTAGAAAATAGTTTTGAATGATATGAAATCTTTGGATCAAGTGATTTTCTACCTACAGAAAACGACATTAAAAAAATTCAAGAAAATGTAAAACTTGATTTGCAAATACATTTTCATATGAAGATCATGTTGAACGGTTTAGATCAACTGTTTGTAATTTGAAAATGAGAATATTGATTCATAATACAGATCAATATGCGCTATGCATAGTACTGTAGCCTCACTCTTAAAAATTCCTATATATTATTCTATAAATTTTTATTGTTAATTATTTTTATTCTTGTTAGCATGAAATATTTTTATTGTTGTTCCCATTATCTATTTTACTTATATATATTAAAGTCTTTTCAAGGAACAAAATAAAATATGATAAAGGGAAAATATCGAAAAATTATACACAACAAAAATTGATTATTAATTTGTTGTATTGAATTTAGATTGTGATTTAAAATTTCCTTAAAAGGACAGTTTCAATTTCAGGTACAAAAAAAAAAAAACATAACTACGGTTGAAAATAAGAAACATTAACTCAATGTTTTAGACTTGAGTGAGTCTATGGTACTGCATAGCATAGATTGGTCCGTAATACGAATTATTATTTTTGTTTTCAAAATTTTAACTGTCGATCCGAACCGTTCAACATAATCCCCATATGAATATGTACTTGCAGATTGAATTTTAATATATTTTAGAATTATTTTACTATTTTAAGATAGGTAGAAAATCACTTAATTTGAAAATTCTAGACCATAAAAAAAAGTCATTTTCTACCAATCTTAAAAATAGAAAAAAAAATTCCAAAAAATAGAAAATTCAGTATGCAATGAAATATTCATATGAGGATCATGTTGAACAGTTCAGATCGACCGTAGAATTTAAAAAATGAAAATATTGATTCGTATTACAGATTAATCTGTACTGTGCATAGCACCATAGACTCACTCTTTAGACTTTAGACGATCTTTTTTTAGTCTGAAAATGGCAGGTATGAGCTATGCTTAGTAATTCTCGTAGATACCTTTTTTAGACTTACTTTTGCTTGGAAGGACGTGGACTCTTGGTTTTCATTCCAACGGCCGGTTCGAATCGGGGTTCCTGGTTATAAGCACCTTGACAACAAATGATTTGGAAGGAATTTCTAACTAACATGAAAAGACATGAAAGTGCTTGGTTGAGATTGCATTGGAATCCATGCAAGTGACGTGGAAGCACATATACACAAGTAAAATTTGTAATTAAATGTATAAAATAATGCATGTGCATTTTTGTCCCACACAATAAAAATATATACAATAATTTTTATAGCATAAGATAATAAATAGTCCTCAAAATTAGACTTGCTAATGAGCCGGGCCGTCTCATGAGCCAATGAGTCGAACAACTCAATAAATTGTATTGAACCAGACTCTAAAAAAAATAAAGTCCGAACTCGACTCGGACTCAAATTTGAGTACTCGATCAGAGCCGAGTCCGAGCCGAGTAGCCCATCAAACCCCATCTTCTCTTTCCTTCTCTCGCTCTCAAGCTCTCTCGCCTGTCGCTCTCTCACCTCGCTAGATATTGCACTTTGCTCTCTCGCTCGGTCTCTTAGAGGACTCCTCTGGCTCGGTCCTACTATTGCTCAGGTACATTCTCTCTCTCAAGACCACATTTTTCCGTCAGAGTTTGATTTTAGGGTTTTAACAAGGTTTTCGCATGATTTGGGTTATCCTCGGCACCATTTTCAAATCTAACTTTTTTATTTGCAATTTTCTCACCATTTTCGTTTCTTCTCTCTCTTTCTAACGGTAGAGTAGGTGAACTGATTAAAAAATTAACGAAAGTTTTTTTTTTTTTCGGGCGAAGAGAGGTTAATCGCTGTTCCAACTTTTTGTTAGAACAGCGGAACAGCGCTGTTCTGCTTGTTCCGAATAGCGCTGATGTTGTTTGGTTGCTCTAGATTTAGAATAGCACTGCTATTCTAAGAATAGCACTATTCTTAGATGACCCAAACATAGCCTTATTGATTAGGCGGATCTAGTGAAAAGCCAGTGGCGATTAGCTAAGAGGTTGCTCATACAAGGTAATAAAGTTTTTGCTCTCTTTTAGCCATTCTCTCTATATATAATTTTAGCCATTCTCTCTCTCTCTCTCTCTCTCTCTCTCTCTCTCTATATATATATAGAGAGAGAGAGCGGCTAACGTCAAAACGTTTGTTCCTGAGTTCAGGAACATATAAGTTTTAAACCGTCCGATCTATTTTAGATGCGTGCCTGATCAGATCTGCTGGGTCGCTGATTTAGTTGATTTCGCTAATTTGAATTGAGCGGAACGGGAACTGGATCCCGCCATTTGAACCCTCCCTCCTCTCTCTCCCCTTCTCTCACGTAACCCAGCGATTTCTCCCCAAACCCGGCCCTTTCTCCTCCACCAACTTCCTCTCTTGGCGACAACCGCTGCTCTCTCTCACCGTCAACCTCTCCAGCGACAACCGGTGCTTTCTCTCCTCTCTCTCACCGCTCTCTTCTGCAGTCCTCTCCTCTCAGCTGAAACTAGGGTTAGCTAGGGACTATCGAAGTCCTTCGTTCAGGGTCTTGTGAGAGCGGTAAACTCTCTCTCCTCTCTCTTGTTATCTCTCTCTAAATTTCTGAAAGTTTATAGCAATTTTGTAGTTTGCTGAAACTAGGGTTAAAAAAAACTGAAATTTTTAACCTCTGACAAGTAAATTCCAAGTAAAATTTGAAACTAGGGTTAACGATTGGATTATTTGTGGGTTGTGGATTGGATTTTGTCTTCACTGGTACTGTTGCTGGTACCACTTGAGGCGTTTTCTTTGAGTTTGGCTTTACTGGTACTGTTACCGGTACCAGTCTAGTGCTTCAAATTAGTTTGGCTTTAATTAGTTGTTGCTTCAAATCTTCTTGTCTTTATTAATTTTCATGTTGGGAGGAGAAAATGGCATCCATGCTGCTGTTACTGCTTCCTGAGTTAAAAAGCACATCTGCCATGTCAGCCACATGCCTACCTTCTCCCAAATCCCTCGTTAACCAATTGCCAAGATGGATTGAGGTTGAAGGTTGCATTTGAACTAGTGTTGTTCCAATCATGGATGATTCTATGTGAGGATTAGTAGTAACATTGCTACTATTGATAGTGGGATTGGTGATGATGGGAGCTACAGCTGAGGTGACTACGGTGTTCGTCGGTGCAAGGGATGAGATTAGCAGTGGGGTGGTGGAGGTGAGGCAGCTATGTTGACCGCAATATACAATTTCATATGTATAGGGATCTTCATCAAGTCTCTGGACTTGCTTTTTCGCCTCGTATCCATAGTAGTTCTTGTATGTTTTTTTAAATAGTATGTAATGTATTTGAATGACATGTAATTGTAATGACTTTAGCTAGATGATGTTGGTTTTTGATGTATTTAAGTGACTATTGCTTCTCTAATTTGCACTATGCTTGAGTTCTCTAATTTGCACTGTGTTTTTTTACTTTTCTTAGTGCATAGCACTATACTGTTTTGTGCTATGGTTTTGATGTATTTTAAGTATTTTATTTTGAGCTTCTAATTTACTGTTGTTGCATTTTATTTTATAGGGAAATACTGCTACAGTACCAGACAAGGGTGGCATTACTTTCTTTTACTGGCACATGTAATTATGATGTATAAGAAAAATGAATATGATGTATGTATGATGATGTTATTTTTTGAAAAGAAACCTATTTATACTTGGTTTGGTTTAGAATATATATGTGACAAGGTTATGGCTTGAATCATTATTTTTAGCAATTTTGTCAATTAAAGATTAATCATTTTCTTGTAATTTTGTCAAATAAAGATAAGATTTTTTTTTCATCATTATGTTTAGCATGCTCCAGAGATATTTAGAAACTTTACCATATTTTTAGATGAGTTTTATCCATTTTTATTTGTTAAGTGAAATATGTGCAATACACAGAATTTTATCATTTTCTACCAACTTCAAATTCCATTTCTGAGCAAACTAATAAACAGAAATTTTTGTACTTTATATGAATTTAAAGAGGGAGGACTAACCTATTTACCTGCAAAATTTCATAATTTTTGGGTTATTGTTTCTGTATCAAACAGTATGTACAATACAGGAGCATTTCTGGAAAATGTGCAGAAAAATACAGTATTTACAGTTTTCAGGTGTGAGATTAAAACATAGCTAAAAAATGGTAGAAAAATGCTAAAAATCGAAAATCAAATTCTAACTTGTGTGTTTTTGAAAGTTCTATCTAGCTGTGAGATTAGATTTCCAGTTTAGGTTTCAGATCAGCCTACACTGGCTTATTACCAGCAAAGGCCTTTTTGAGCTTTTTTGGTACTAGTCAAGTACTCCTATTGATTTCATTGCTTCTTGTCAGTCTTTGGCTCGTGGAAACTATACTATGAACTTTAAAATACTGTTACTCTACTGCCTTTTTATAGAAACTATACTATGTAAATCATATCATTAAGTCTTAAGCTAATGGTCACATTTTTTTTATACATTACCCAGGTGTTTTTAGTCACTGTTTTGGCAAGAGACAGTTTCTGGCACTCAATCTTTGAAGGGCAATTGCGGGAATTCTACTCCACCAAAAATTATGTTTTTGTTATGAAAACTTATGTTGTAACATGACCTATTCACCCATAAAATTTCAGATTTTTATTTAGGTTCTAACTATGTCAAAAGGGCAATTTTGTGAGGTGCTAGTTGTAAAATAACAACAGTTTTTCTGATAGCAGTTTCATTTTTATGTTATGAACTTTGGAGAATGATTAGAAATAGTTAAAAATTCTTATAAATAGAAAATTTTTTGGTAGTCGACTCATGAGAGTGTCTTCTTATTATTGTATAAAGGGTTAACTAAATTCATTTTTCAAACACACTTCTATTTTTATTTTTACTTTAGTACTGTTTTTGAGGTTTCACTGTCCAGCAGCTCCTTTTTGTTTCTGTTTGTGTTCTGGTACAGTACCAGCCAGAGCTTCACTATCATCTATGCATGGTGTGTAATATTTACAAGAGGCTGGTTATACATGAATGTCCATTTTGAAATTTATCAACGATAGAACAATATATACAGAAAGAAAAATAAAAGCACAAAAACTGCTTTGAATGTACTTTTGGATATAACTTTAGATTTACACAAAAACTGCACAAAAACAACACAAAAACATCACATAACCTGCACCAAAGAGGGTATTGTGAATTTTACAAAATGAACCCTATTGTTTCTTAATATCACATAATAGTAAATTTGAATGCTATGCCCTCAAAATAAGTCTTCTTCATCCCCATGAACTGCATCAAATTTGTACGCACTTTGATCTTCACCATCTTCATTATCTTCACTCACAAATTTAGATTCGTCTTCACATCTTCTATGGAAATTGGTTTGTTTCTTTTACACTTGTCGTTTTTTATGGAAATTGTGTCTTCTCCTTTACTTGCCTTTTCATCCTCTTCTTTCTACAATTAGAAAATAAGATAATAAGTATCATTTAAACAATCACAAACAATTAGAGAAAGAAAAGAAATCACAAACAATTAAAAGTTATTTACCTTTGGACACTTCCTCATGTTACGAAAGTTACGAAAATTACATTAATTCTGGCTGTGACAAACAATTAAAAGTACATTAATTCTGGCTGTGACTCATAAGTTACGAAAATTCAGTAAAATTGATGGTACTGTGCATAAACAAAATTATGTTGGTTTTGATTTTATCCCAATAATTGCAAAAGAGAAGAGACAACCATAAGAAGACTTCCTATTTCATATACGACGAACAAATTAGAGTCTGCTAATTATAACAAGTTTATCACAATTTCATTCAGAAGTGGAAATTACACCAAAATTCAGCAAGTACATACAGAACTGAAAGCCGCATTGCAAACTAAGTACCAATTTCATATTTTTCTAACCCTAGTTTCAGCAGAGAGAACAAGAGAGAGGAGAGAGAGCCTACCAATTTCGCTACCTAACCCTAGTTTCATATTTTTCTAACCCTAGTTTCAGCTGAGAGGAGAGGACCGAGAGGAGCTTCGCCGAGAGAGAGGAAAGAGAGCAGTGGTTGTCGCTGGAGAAGTTGACGCCAAGAGAAAGAGGCAGTTGTCGCTGGAGAAGTTGCCGCCGATAGTGGAGAGGAGCGGGGGAGAAAGGGTTTAGGTATATCGCCTGGCTGAGGGAGATGGAGGGTTGAACTGGACCAATCCAGTTTTGCGTACCAGCAGATTGAGCGAAATTTCAATTTTCTCCGTTCCGCTCAATTCAAATCAGCGACCCAGCAGATCTGATCAGGCACGAATCTAAAATAGATCGGACGGTTTAAAACTTATATGTTCCTGAGCTCAGGAACAAACGTTTTGACGTTAGCCGCTCTATATATATATATATTTGTCTAACTAATCACTCAAAAGTGAGCGATGTTATCTTTTAACATTTATAAACTCGGAAATGTTATCGGTTCGGATTGCAAGCGCACAATCCTATTGAGTAGTATAATCGAGGTCGATCCACAAAGAATATTGGTTTACAGTCTTGAGCGATCAAATCACAATCTTTCGAAAGGCTAGACGAAATCTGAAAATTTAAGAGTTGAAGTTGTGATCAATGTAAATTTGGCACAATTAAAAGTAATTAAAATAAAGATAGAGATGAGAATTCCTAGGATTTCAGCACACCATTGCTACTCAATCCTCTTTGATATTCTACTTCTGTCGGGTCTGATTTTCTATTGTTGTTTTATGGAAGACACCACATAGGACACTGCGAGTTATTTTACGCAAATAACAGATCTTCCATCGAGATACTACATAGGACACTGCGAGTTATCTTACGCAAATGACAGATCTCTAAATACACAAGTTACTACATAGATCACTGCGATTTGTCTTACGCAAATGATAGAACTTGGTTCGAGTTTTGTTGTTCCGATTTATGGTTTTCCCGCTAAGGTTTTCTTCACATAAATCTAATGACTCCCAACGAGGCTAACTCGTGTATCATAGTTTCTCTTACCATTAAAGCATTGTTACTACCCTAACAGATTAAACTAGATCATCGATATTAGATGATGGGATAATAAATCACAAAAGCATTTCAATCAAACAACAAGAAATCATAATCAACAGAAAATATATATATCAAAGCATCATGAGTAACAATGTTTACTGCCTAGCCCCTAAGAAAAGAACTTAGCCGCGGAACGGTATAATTACAATCACTCCTCTCTTTCTCACTTAATCAAATCTAACCCAAATTACAAAGATAACTTCTTCTTCTATCCAGGGTGCTTATATAGGAGTGAGGGGACGTCTGGAGTTGAGTGGAGGCCAAGAAACCTGATATGAATACAGCTGTAGCAGTTATTCCCTAAATGACGCCTTGGTTACGGACCGTACTGGCTGGTACGGTCCGTAATGAGACCATGTCGCTGAAGGGTTTAATGCATATTGCGCTATCTCCTGGTCCGTATCAGGCAATACAGGCCGTAACAGAGCCTTAGTTGATGAGCGTCGCTTATCCGATTGACCTGATTCTTGCTCTATTTGATGTAAAATAGTCCCAAAACCTGTTTCCTGCAATAAAACATAAACAAGGGTGACAGTAGCCTTTTTCTCTAATTAAATAAACATAAGTGTGAGATAATATGCAAAACCTAAGTCAAAACCCTACGTAATTCATCATCATTTTGACTCTGATCACTAACTTGCGAGAACAACGAGCTAGTAACTATATCGTGGGAAACTCAAACCAACTTAATGTGCCGGCAACAAAATTATTGCTACATTCAACCTTATATAATTAGTTACATACAGTATGATGGTATTAAAATCAATAAATGAATGGTGGTGACAGCCTACACCTCTCACTATATAATTCCCAAGTGTTTGCATATCAAAACATCCTCCCGAGAATGTCCTCATCATGGACTTGGCAAATGGCTAGTTCTATAATCCTTCTATGACAGTCTCTTCCCTCATCTGAAGCAACTAGTAAACTCATCAGCAGGAGGAGCATTCATCAATCAAAGTGTTAAAAGTGCAAACCGAATAATTAATGACTTATGTCAAAGTTAAAATTATTCGACATCAATCCGCGAGCCGAACAAAGCTACTACTCCAGGAGATCACCCTCCTCAATGCTAAAGTAGACGCTTTTGACTAATGCCATCTCTAAGCTTACCACGCAGAAAACAACTGTGGCAAAGGTCGTATCATGTGGAGACTGTGGAGAGCCGCATAGCCCTGATGAGTCGTGCCCCCTCATAACAGAGAAATGGAACAAGTCAATATGGTAGATTACCCTCCTCAAACCAACAATTACAACTCTAATAACTACAATGCAGGTATGAGGAGCAACCAAAATCCTTCCTACAACAACCAAGGGGCTACACGACAATCCAACTATCAAAACAGACCTCCACCACAACCTTACCCGCAAAGGCAATACAACCAACAACCACCTCACAAACCATTCTTAGAGTGGAAGATGGACAAGTTCATTGACGCCCAAAAGATGGTAAGCGATGACATCTCACCAAACATGGCAGCATTAAGCAAGCGAACTAAAGTCGTCGAGAACCAAGTCGCCCGCCTAGCGAATGACTTTGCAAATTTCTCAAGAGGTCGAAGTAACCTTCCGGGTCAGTCGGAAGTCAATCCCAAGGAAAATTGCAAGTGCGTCTCATACTGAAGGGAGTGTGGACATTAATGATCACCTATGTACGAAGGAGGATCTTTCCCACTACCAACCAATACCTAAGACACAAAGAAGGTCGAGCTAAAAGATTGTAAACAAGCGATGCTAGAGAGGCAACCCAAGAGTTTACCTTTTTATCGCACATTTTAATTTTTAATTAGGAACTATGCTGAGTCATCACAAAAATTTACACAATTAAGAGGGATAACATCACATCTTTTACATGGGATATGCCAAAGAACACCTCTAACCTGAAAATTTTCAAAAACTAACACATGCACTTTGCAGAATTAGTCTGGCTCGTCGCATTTTCATATTTTGGCTGTAGAATTGTCATCCAAGCTCTGATTGGGCTGATTCAACTTGCGTTGGAACCTCGACAATGAGATACAACTTTTGTGAAGAACATAAATCCAAATTCAAAAGACTTAACACCCAAATAATTATGCAAAGTGAAGTGTTGTATTAGAGTTGCAACTACCCTCTTCTGTTGCTATTTGGACACACTACTAGAGTGCTACAAAGACCTTCAATTGGAGTGTTATAATTGGTATGAAACGACCCTCTTCTCTTTCCATCAAACAACAGTATTAGAGTGCTACAAGGACATTCAATTGGAGTGTTGTATTAGGGTTGCAACTACCCACTTCTCTCTCCATACGGCGGCACTACTATAGTGTTTTCAAAACCTTTAATTGAAGTGTTGTATTAGGGTTGCAACTACCCTCTTCTCTTGCCATCTTGGAGACACTACTAGTGTGCTGCAAAGATTTTCAATTGTTGTGTTGTGTTGTATCGGGGTTGCAACTACCCTCTTCTTTTGCCATCTGCAGACATTACTAGAATACTGTAAAGATCTTCAGTTGGAGAATTATATTAGCGTTGCTACTATGCACTTCCCTTGCCATTTAGAGACACTACTAGACTGTTGAAAGACATTCAATTAGAGTGTTGTATTGGGGTTGCAACAACCCTCTTATCTTGTCATTTGGTGACACCAATTGTGTGCTGCAAAAACCTTAAATTGGAGTGTTGTATTACGGTTGCAACTACTCTCTTCTGTTGCCATAAGGAGACACTTCTAGTGTGCTGCAAAGACCTTCAATTGAGATGTTGTATTAAGGTTGCAACCCTCTTCTCTTGCCATCTGGGGACACTACGAGTGTGCTGCCAAAATATTCAATTGGAGTGTTGTATTAGGGTTGCAACTACCCTTTACTCTTGCCATCTGCAGGCCTTACTAGAGTGCTGCAAAGACCTTCAATTGGAAAGTTGTATTAGCGTTGCAACTATCTTCTTCTCTTGCCATATGGAGACACTACTGGAGTGCTGCAAATACCTCCAATTGGAATGTTGTAATAGGTTTGCAACTACCCTCTTCTATCTCTATACGGTGACACTACTAGAGTGTTTCAAAAACCTTCAATTGGAGTGTTGTATTAGGGTTGCAACTACCCTTTTCTGTTTCCATCTGGAGACACTACTAGTGTGCTGCAAAGACCTTCAATTGGGGTGTTGTATTAGGGTTGCAACTACCTCTTCTGTTGCCATTTGGAGACACTACTAGAGTGCTACAAAGACCTTCAATTGGAGTGTTGTAATTAGTTTGTAACTACCCTCTTCTCTTTCCATCTAACGACACTATTAGAGTGCTGCAAGGAAATTTAATTGGAGTTTTTGATTAGAGTTGCAACTACCCTCATCTCTCTCCATACGGCGATACTACTAGAGTGGTTCAAAAACCATCAAGTATTATATTTGCAACTAGCCTCTTCTTTTGCCATCTTGGTGATACTACTAGTGTGCTACAAAGACCACAATTGGAGTGTTGTATTTGGGTTGCAACTACCCTCTTCTCTTGTCATCAGCAAACATTACTAAAGTGCTGCAGAGACCTTCAATTGGAGAGTTGTATTAGTGTTGCAACTACTCACTTCCCTTGCTATCTGGAGATACTACTAGTGTGCTGCAAAGAACTTGAACTGGAGTGTTGTATGGTTGCAATTATCTTATTCCCTTGCTATTTGGAGACACTACTAGAGTACTGCAAAGACCTTCAATATGAATGTTGCCTTGGGGTTTTAACTACCCTCTTATCTTGCCATCTAGAGACACTATTAGAGAGCGGAAAAAACATTCAATTGTAGTGTTGTATTAGGGTTGTGAACACCCTCTTCTATTGTCATGTAGAGACACTAATAGTGTGTTGCAGAGACCTTCAATTGGAGTGTTGTCCTAGGGTTGCAACTACCGTCTTCTGTTGCCATCCGGAGACACTACTAGAGTGTTGCAAGGACCTTCTATTGGAGTGTTATATTAGGGTTGCAACTACCCTCCTCTCTTGCACTTTGGAGACAATACTAGAGTGCTTCAAAGACCTTCAATTGGAGTTTTGTATTAGGGTTTCCACCACCATTTTCTCTTGCTATCTAGAGACACTACTAGTGTGCAATAAAGACCTTCAATTGGGGTGTTGTATTAGGGTGGTAACTACCCTTCTTGTTGCCATCTGGAAACACTACTAGAGTGCTACGAAAACCTTCAATTGGAGTGTTGTAATAGGGTTGCAACTACCATCTTCTCTTGCCATATCGAGACACTGCTATTGTGCTTCAAAGACCTTCAATTGGAGTGTTGTATTAGGGTTGCAACTACCCTCTTCTATTGCCATATAGAGATACTACTAGTGTGTTGTAGAGACCTTCTCAAAAACCTTCAATTGGAGTGTTGTATTTGGGTTGCAACTACCATTTTCTATTTCCAACTGGAGACACTGCTAGTGTGCTGCATAGACCTTCAATTGGGGTGTTGTATTAGGGTTGCAACTACCTTTTCTGTTGCCATTTAGAGACACTACTAGAGTGCTACAAAGACCTTCAATTGGAGTGTTGCAATTAGTTTGTAATTACCCTCTTCTTTTCCATCTTACGACACTATTAGAGTGCAGCAAGGAAATTTAATTGGAGTGTTTTATTAGGGTTGCAGCTACCCTCATATCTCTCCATACGGCGATACTACTAGAGTGGTTCAAAAACCATCAAGTATTAGGTTTGCAACTACCCTCTTCTCTTGCCATCTTGGTGACGCTACTAGTGTGCTGCAAAGACCATAATTAGAGTGTTGTATTGGGGTTGCAACTACCATCTTCTCTTGTCATCTGCAAACATTACAATAGTGCTGAAAAGACCTTCAATTAGAGAATTGTATTAGCGTAGCGACTACCCACTTCCCTTGCTGTCAGGAGATACTAGCATGCTGCAAAGAACTTGAACTGGAGTGTTGTATTAGGGTTGCAATTACCCTATTCCCTTGCTATTTGGAGACAATACTAGAGTACTGCAAAGACCTTCAATATGAATGTTGCATTGGGGTTTTAACTACCCTCTTATCTTGCCATCTAGAGACACTATTAGAGCGCGAAAAAAACATTCAATTGTAGTGTTGTATTAGGGTTGTGAACACCCTCTTCTATTGCCATCCGGAGACACTAATAGTGTGTTGCAGAGACCATCAATTGGAGTGTTGCACTAGGGTTGCAACTACCCTCTTCTGTTGCCATCCGGAGACACTACTAGAGTGCTGCAAAGACCTCCTATTGGAGTGCTATATTAGGGTTGCAACTACCCTCCTCTCTTGCACTTTGGAGACAATTCTAGAGTGCCTCGAAGACCTTCAATTGGAGTGTTGTATTAGGGTTTCAACCACCATTTTCTCTTGCTATCTAAAGACACTACTAGTGTGCTGCAAAGACCTTCAATTGGGGTGTTGTATTAGGGTTGCAACTACCCTTCTTGTTGCCATCTGGAGACACTACTAGAGTGCTACAAAGTCCTTCAATTGAATAGTTTTATTAGGGTTGCAACTACCCACTTCCCTTGCCATAGGGAGACACTACTAGAGTGCTGCAAAGACTTTCAATTGGAGTGATGTATTATGGTTGCAACTACCATCTTCTGTTGCTATTTGGAGACAATACTAGAGTCTTACAAAGACCTTCAATTGGATTGTTATAATTGGTTTCAAACTACCCTCTTCTCTTTCCATCTGACGATACTACTAGAGTGCTACAAATACATTCAATTGGAGTGTTGTATTAGGGTTGCAACTACCCTCTTCTCTCTGCGACACTACTATAGTGTTTCAAAAACCTTCAATTGAAGTGTTGTATTAGGGTTGCAACTACCTTCTTCAATTGCCATCTAAGAGACACTACTAGTGTGCTGCAAAGATCTTCAATTGTGGTATTGTATTGGGGTTGCAACTACCCTCTTCTCTTTCCATCTGCAGACATTACTAGAGTACTGTAAAGACCTTCAATTGTAGAGTTATATTAGCACTGCTACTACCCACTTCCCTTGCCATCTTGCGACACAACTAGAGTGCTGCGAAGACCTTCAATTGGAGTGTCATATTAGGGTTACAACTACCCTCTTCTCTTTTCATCTGGTGACACTAATTTTGTGTTGCAAAAACCTTCAATTGGAGTGTGTATTATAGTTGCAACTACCCTCTTCTGTTGCCAGAAGGAGACACTTCTAGTGTACTTCCAATACCTTCAATTGGGGTGTTGTAATAAGGTTGTGTATTAGGTTTGCAACTACCCTCTTCTCTTGCCATCTGGAGACACTACGAGTGTGCTGCAAAGACCTTCAATTGGAAAGTTGTATTAGCGTTGCAACTAACTTCAATTGGCAAGTCCTTCACTTGCCATAAGGAGACACTACTGGAGTGCTGCAAATACCTCCAATTGGAATGTTGTAATTGGTTTGCAACTACCCTATTCTATCTCTACACGGTGACACTACTAGAGTGTTTCAAAAACCTTCAATTGGAGTGTTGTATTAGGGTTGCAACTACCCTTTTCTGTTTCCATCTTGAGACACTACTAGTGTGTAGCAAAGACCTTCAATTGAGGTGTCCTTTTAGGGTTGCAACTACCTCTTCTGTTGCCATTTGGAGACACTACTTGGGTGCTACAAATACCAACAATTTGAGTGTTGCAATTAGTTTGGAACTACCCTCTTCTGTTTCCAGCTGACGACACTATTAGAGTGCTGCAAGAAAATTTAATTGGAGTGTTGTATTAGGGTTGCAACTACCCTCATCTCTCTCCATACTACTGGAGTGGTTCAAAAACCTTCAAGTATTAGATTTGCAGCTAGCCTCTTCTTTTGCCATCTTGGAGACACTACTGGTGTGCTGCAAAGACCACAATTGGAGTGTTGTATTTGGGTTGCAGCTACCCTCTTCTCTTGTCATCAGCAAACATTACTAGAGTGCTGCAGAGGCCTTCAATTGGAGAGTTGTATTAGCGTTGCAACTACCCACTTTCCTTGCTATCTGGAGATACTACTAGCGTGCTGCAAAGAACTTGAACTGGAGTGGTGTGGTGTATTAGTATTGCAATTACCCTATTCCCTTGTAATTTGGAGACACTACTAGAGTACTGCAAAGACCTTCAATATGAATGTTGCATTGGGGTTTTAACTACCCTCTTATCTTGTCATCTAGAGACACTATTAGAGCGTGGAAAAAACATTCAATTGTAGTGTTGTATAGGGTTGTGAACACCCTCTTCTATTGCCATCTGGAGATACTACTAGTGTGTTGCAGAGATCTTCAATTGGAGTGTTGTACTAGGGTTGAAAGTACCCTCTTCTGTGGCCATCCGGAGACACTACTAGAGTGGTGCAAAGACCATCTATTGGAGTGTTATATTAGGGTTGCAACTACCCTCCTCTCTTGCCCTTTGGAGACAATACTAGAGTGTTTCAAAAACCTTTAATTGGAGTGTTATATTAGGGTCTCAACCACCATTTTCTCTTGCTATCTAAAGACACTACTAGTGTGCAGTAAAAACCTTCAATTGGGGTGTTGTATTGGGGTGGTAACTTCCCTTCTTGGTGCCATCTGGAGACACTACTAGAGTGCTACAAAGACCTTCAAGTGGAGTGTTGTAATTAGTTTGTAACTACCCTCTTATGTTTCCATCTGACAACACTATTAGATTATTGCAAGAAAATTTAATTGGAGTGTTGTATTAGGGTTGCAACTGCCCTCTTCTCCTGTCATCTGCAGGCCTTACTAGAGTGCTGCAAAGACCTTTAATTGGAAAGTTGTATTAGCGTTGCAACTAACTCCTCCACTTGCCACATGGAGACACTACTGGAGTGCTGGAAATACCTCTAATTGGAATGTTGTAATAGGTTTGCAACTACCCTCTTCTATCTCTATACGGCGACACTACTAGAGTGTTTCAAAAACCATCAATTGGACTGTTGTATTAGGGTTGCAACTACCCTTTTCTGTTTCCATCTTGAGACACTACTAGTGTGCAGCAAAGACCTTCAATTGAGGTGTCCTTTTAGGGTTGCAACTACCTCTTCTGTTGCCATTTGGAGACACTACTTGGGTGCTACAAATACCAACAATTTGAGTGTTGTAATTAGTTTGTAACTACCCTCTTCTGTTTCGAGCTGACGACACTATTAGAGTGTTGCAAGAAAATTTAATTGGAGTGTTGTATTAGGGTTGCAAGTACCCTCATCTCTCTCCATACGGTGATACTACTAGAGTGTTTCAAAAACCTTCAAGTATTAGATTTGCAACAACCTCTTCTTTTGCCATCTTGGCGACACTAGTAGTGTGCTGCAACGACCACAATCGGAGTGTTGTATTTGGGAAGCAACTACCCTCTTCTCTTGTCATAAGCAAACATTACTAGAGTGCTGCAGAAACCTTCAATTGGAGAGTTGTATTACCGTTGCAACTACCCACTTCCCTTGCTATATGGAGATACTACTAGCGTGCTGCAAAGAACTTGAACTGGAGTGGTGTGGTGTATTAGTATTGCAATTACCCTATTCCCTTGCAATTTGGAGACACTACTAGAGTACTGCAAAGACCTTCAATATGAATGTTGCATTGGGGTTTTAACTACCCTCTTATCTTGTCATCTAGAGACACTATTAGATTGCGGAAAAAAAATTCAATTGTAGTGTTGTATTAGGGTTGTGAACACCCTCTTCTATTGCCATCTGGAGATACTACTAGTGTTGTGCAGAGACTTTCAATTGGAGTGTTGCACTAGGGTTGGAAGTACTCTCTTCTGTGGCCATCCGGAGACACAACTAGAGTGCTGCAAAGACCTTCTATTGGAGTGTTATATTAGGGTTGCAACTACCCTCCTCTCTTGCCCTTTGGAGAAAATACTAGAGTGCTTCAAAAACCTTTAATTGGAGTATTGTATTAGGACTTAAACTACCATTTTCTATTGCTGTCTAAAGACACTACTAGTGTGTAGTAAAGACCTTCAATTAGAGTGTTGTATTAGGGTGGTAACTACCCTTCTTGGTGCCATCTGGAGACACTACTAGAGTGCTACAAAGACCTTCAAGTGGAGTGTTGTAATTAGTTTGTAACTACCCTCTTATGTTTCCATCTGACGACACTATTAGATTACTGCAAGAAAATTTAATTGGAGTGTTGTATTAGGGGTGCAATTACCCTCATCTCTCTCCATAAGGCGATACTACTAGAGTGGTTCAAAAACCTTGAAGTATTAGGTTTGCAACTACCCTCTTCTCTTGCCATCTTGGAGACACTACTAGTGTGCTGCAAATACCTTAATTGGAGTGTTGTGTTAGGGTTGCAACTACCATCTTCTCTTGTCATCTGCAAACATTTCTAGAGTGCTGAAAAGACCTTTAATTGGAGAGTTGTATTAGCGTTGCAACTACTCACTTCCCTTGCTATCTAGAGGACTACTAGCGTGCTGCAAAGAACTTGAACTGAAGTGTTGTATTAGGGTTGCAATTATCATATTCCCTTGCTATTTGGACACACTACTAGAGTGCTGCAAAAACCTTCAATATGAATGTTGCATTCGGGTTTTAACTACCCTCTTATCTTGCCATCTAGAGACACTATTAGAGCGCAGAATAAACATTCAATTGTAGTGTTGTATTAGGGTTGTGAACACCCTCTTCTATTGTCATGTAGAGACACTAATAGTGTGTTGCAGAGACCTTCAATTGGAGTGTTGTACTAGGGTTGCAACTACCGTCTTCTGTTGCCATCCGGAGACACTACTAGAGTGCTGCAAGGACCTTCTATTGGAGTGTTATATTAGGGTTGCAACTACCCTCCTCTCTTGCACTTTGGAGACAATACTAGAGTGCTTCAAAGACCTTCAATTGGAGTGTTGTATTAGGGTTGCCACCACCATTTTCTCTTGCTATCTAGAGACACTACTAGTGTGCAATAAAGACCTTCAATTGGGGTGTTGTATTAGGGTGGTAACTACCCTTCTTGTTCTCATCTGGAGACACTAGAGTGCTACGACGACCTTCAATTGGGGTGTTGTATTAGGGTTGCAACTACCCTCTTCTCTTGCCATCTAGAGACACTACAAGTGTGCTGTAAAAATATTCAATTAGAGTGTTGTATTAGGGTTGCAACTACCCTCTTCTTTTGCCATCTACAGACATTACTTGAGTGCAGCAAAGTCCTTCAATTGGAGTTTTATTAGGGTTGCAACTACCCACTTCCCTTGCCATATGGAGACACTACTAGAGTGCTGCAAATACCTTCAATTGGAGTGTTGTAATAGGGTTACAACTACTATCTTCTCTCGCCATATGGAGACACTGCTATTGTGCTTCAATGACCTTCAATTGGAGTGTTGTATTAGGGTTGCAACTATCCTCTTCTGTTGCCATTTGGAGACACTACTAGTGTGTTGAAGAGACCTTTAATTGGAGTGTGGTATTGGGGTTGCAACTACCCTTTTATGTTGCTATTTGGAGACACTACTTGAGTGCTATAATTGGTTTGAAACTACTCTCTTCTCTTTTCACATGACGACACTATTGGAGTGCTGTATTAGAATTGCAACTACCCTCTTCTCTCTCCGTACGGCAACACTACTATAGTGTTTCAAAAACCTTCAATAGAAGTGTTGTATTAGGGTTGCAACTACCCTCTTCTTTTGCCATCTTGTGGACACTACTAGTGTGCTGCCAAGATCTTCAATTGTGGTTTGGGGTAGCAACTACCCTCTTCTGTATCCATCTGCAGACATTACTAAAGAAGACCTTCAATTGGAGAGTTATATTAGCATTGCTACTACCCACTTCCCTTGCCATCTAGCGACACTACTAGAGTGCTGCAAAGACCTTCAATTGGAGTGTTATATTAGGGTTACAACTACCATCTTCTCTTTTCGTATGGTGACACTAATTATGTGCTGCAAAAACCCTCAATTGGAGTGCTGTATTAGGGTTGCAACTATCATCTTCTGTTGCAAGAAGGAGACACTTCTAGTGTCCTGCAAACACCTTCAATTGGGGTGTTGTATTAGGGTTGCAACTACCCTCTTCTTTTGCCATCTGGGGACACTACGGGTGTCCTGCAAAAATATTCAATTGGAGTGTTGTATTAGGGTTGCAACAACCCTCTTCTCTTGTCATCAGCAAACATTACTAGAGTGCTGCAGAGACCTTCAATTGGAGAGTTGTATTACCGTTGCAACTACCCACTTCCCTTGCTATCTGGAGATACAACTAGCGTGCTGCAAAGAACTTGAACTGGAGGGTGTATTAGGATTGCAATTACCCTATTCCCTTGCAATTTGGAGACACTACTAGAATACTGCAAAGACCTTCAATATGAATGTTGCATGGGGGTTTTAACTACCCTCTTATATTGCCATCTAAAGACACTACTAGAGCGCGGAAAAAACATTCAATTGTAGTGTTGTATATGGTTGTGAACACCCTCTTCTATTGCCATCTGGAGATACTACTAGTGTGTTGCAGAGACCTTCAATTGGAGTGTTGTACTAGGGTTGCAACTACCGTCTTCTGTTGCCATCCGGAGACACTACTAGAGTGTTGCAAGGACCTTCTATTGGAGTGTTATATTAGGGTTGCAACTACCCTCCTCTCTTGCACTTTGGAGACAATACTAGAGTGCTTCAAAGACCTTCAATTGGAGTTTTGTATTAGGGTTTCCACCACCATTTTCTCTTGCTATCTAGAGACACTACTAGTGTGCAATAAAGACCTTCAATTGGGGTGTTGTATTAGGGTGGTAACTACCCTTCTTGTTGCCATCTGGAAACACTACTAGAGTGCTACGACAACCTTCAATTGAGGTGTTGTATTAGGGTTGCAACTACCCTCTTCTCTTGCCATCTAGAGACACTACAAGTGTGCTGTAAAGATATTCAATTAGAGTGTTGTATTGGGGTTGCAACTACCCTCTTCTCTTGTCATTTTCAACCATAACTTGAGTGCAGCAAAGTCCTACAATTAGAGAGTTTTATTAGGGTTGCAACTACCCACTTCCCTTACCATATGGAGACACTACTAGAGTGCTGCAAAGACCTTCAATTGGAGTGTTGTAATAGGGTTGCAACTACCATCTTCTCTCGCCATATGGAGACACTGCTATTGTGCTTCAAAGACCTTCAATTGGAGTGTTGTATTAGGGTTGCAACTACCCTCTTCTATTGCCATCTAGAGATACTACTAGTGTGTTGCAGAGACCTTCAATTGGAGTGTTGTATTAGGGTTGCAACTACCCTCTTATGTTGCTATTTGGAGACACTACTGGAGTGTTATAATTGGTTTGAAACTACTCTCTTCTCTTTTCACATGACGACACTATTGGAGTGATGCAAGCACATGTAATTGGAGTGTTGTGTTAGGATTGCAATTACCCTCTTCTCTCTCTCCATACGGCAACACTACTATAGTGTTTATAAAACCTTCAATAGAAGTGTTGTATTAGGATTGCAACTACCCTCTTCTTTTGCCATCTTGGAGACACTACTAGTGTGCTGCCAAGATCTTCAATTGTGGTGTTGTATTGGGGTAGCAACTACCCTCTTCTCATTCCATCTGCAGACATTACTAAAGAAGACATTACTAAAGCAGACATTGCTACTACCCACTTCCCTTGCCATCTATCGACACTACTAGGGTGCTGCAAAGACCTTCAATTGGAGTGTTATATTAGGGTTACAGCTACCCTCTTCTCTTTTCGTATGGTGACACTAATTATGTGCTGCAAAAACCCTCAATTGGAGTGTTGTATTAGGGTTGCAACTACCCTCTTCTGTTGCCAGAAGGAGACACTTCAAGTGTCCTGCAAACACCTTCAATTGGGGTGTTGTATTAGGGTGGTGTACTAGGGTTGCAACTACCCTCTTCTTTTGCCATCTGGAGACACTAAGGGTGTGCTGCAAAAATATTCAATTCGAGTGTTGTATTAGGGTTGCAACTAACATCTTCTCTTGACATCTGCATACTAGAGTGCTGCACAGTCCTTCAATTAGAAAGTTATGTTAGCTTTGCAACTACCTTCTTCTCTTGCCATATGGAGACACTACTAGAGTGCTGCAAATACCTCCAATTGGGATGTTGTAATTGGTTTGCAACTACCCTCTTCTATCTCTATACAGTGACACTACGAGAGTGTTTCAAAAACCTTCAATTGGAGTGTTGTATTTGGGTTGCAACTACCATTTTCTGTTTCCAACTGGAGACACTGCTAATGTGCTGCAAAGACCTTCAATTGAAGTGTTGTATTAGGGTTGCAACTAACCTCTTCTCTTGTCATCTGCAGGCCTTGCTAGAGTGCTGCACAGTCCTTCAATTAGAAAGTTATATTAGCTTTGCAACTACCTTCTTCTCTTGCCATATGGAGACAGTACTAGAGTACTGCAAAAACCTTCAATATGAATGTTGTAATTGGTTTGCAACTACCCTCTTCTATCTCATTACAGTGACACTACTAGAGTGTTTCAAAAACCTTCAATTGGAGTGTTGTATTTGGGTTGCAACTACCATTTTCTGTTTCCAACTGGAGACACTGGTAGTGTCCTGCAAAGACCTTCAATTGGGGTGTTGTATTAGGGTTGCAACTACCTTTTTTGTTGCCATTTAGAGACACTACTAGAGTGCTACAAAGACCTTCAATTGGAGTGTTGCAATTAGTTTGTAATTACCCTCTTCTGTTTCCATCTTACAACACTATTAGAGTGCAGCAAGGAAATTTAATTGGAGATTATTATTAGGGTTGCAACTACCCTCATCTCTCTCCATACGGCGATACTACTAGAGTGGTTCAAAAACCATCAAGTATTAGGTCAGCAACTACCCTCTTTTCTTGCCATCTTGGAGGCACTACAAGTGTGCTGCAAAGACCACAATTGAAGTGTTGTATTGGGGTTTCAACTACCGTCTTCTCTTGTCATCTGCAAACATTACAAGAGTGCTGAAAAGACCTTCAATTGGAGAATTGTATTAGCGTAGCAACTACCCACTTCCCTTGCTGTCAGGAGATACTACTAGCGTGTTGCAAAGAACTTGAACTGGAGTGTTATATTAGGGTTGCAATTACCCTATTCCCTTTGCTATTTGGAGACAATACTAGAGTACTGCGAAGACCTTCAATATGAATGTTGCATTGGGGTTTTAACTACCCTATTATCTTGCCATCTAGAGACACTATTAGAGCGCGGAAGAAACATTCAATTGTAGTGTTGTATTAGGGTTGTGAACACCCTCTTCTATTGCCATCCGGAGACACTAATTGTGAGTTGCAGAGACCTTCAATTGGAGTGTTGCACTAGGGTGGCAACTATCCTTTTATGTTGCCATCCGGAGACATTACTAGAGTGCTGCAAAGACCTCCTATTGTAGTGTTATATTAGGGTTGCAACTACCCTCCTCTCTTGCCCTTTGGAGACAATACTACAGTGCCTCAAGACCTTCAATTGGGGTGTTGTTTTAGGGTGGTAACTACCCTTCTTGTTGCCATCTGGAGACACTACTAGAGTGCTACAAAGACCTTCAATTGGGGTGTTGTATTAGGGTTGCAACTACCCTCTTCTCTTGCCATCTGCTGACATTATTTGAGTGCAGCAAAGTATTAGGGTTGCAACTACCCACTTCCCTTGCCATATGGAGACACTACTAGAGTGCTGCAAAGACCTTCAATTGGAGTGTTGTAATAGGGTTACAACTACCATCTTCTCTCGCCATATGGAGACACTGCTATTGTGCTTCAAAGACCTTCAATTGGAGTGTTGTATTAGGGTTGCAACTACCCTCTTCTATTGCCATCTAGAGATATTACTAGTGTGTTGCAGAGACCTTCAATTGGAATGTGGTATTAGGGTTGCAACTACCCTCTTGTGTTGCTATTTGGAGACACAACTATAGTGTTATAATTGGTTTGAAACTACTCTCTTCTCTTTTCACAGGACGACACTATTGGAGTGCTGCAATCACATGTAATTGGAGTGTTGTATTAGGATTGCAACTACCCTGTTCTCTCTCTCCATACGGCAACACTACTATAGTGTTTCAAAAACATTCAATAGAAGTGTTGTGTTAGGGTTGCAACTACCCTCTTCTTTTGCCATCTTGGAGACACTACTAGTGTGCTGCCAAGATCTTCAATTGTGGTGTTGTATTGGGGTAGCAACTACCCTCTTCTCTTTCCATCTGCAGACATTACTAAAGAAGACATTACTAAAGCAGACATTGCTACTACCCACTTCCCTTGCCATCTATCGACACTACTAGGGTGCTGCAAAGACCTTCAATTGGAGTGTTATATTAGGGTTACAGCTACCCTCTTCTCTTTTCGTATGGTGACACTAATTATGTGCTGCAAAAACCCTCAATTGGAGTGTTGTATTAGGGTTGCAACTACCCTCTTCTGTTGCCAGAAGGAGACACTTCAAGTGTCCTGCAAACACCTTCAATTGGGGTGTTGTATTAGGGTGGTGTACTAGGGTTGCAACTACCCTCTTCTTTTGCCATCTGGAGACACTACGGGTGTGCTGCAAAAATATTCAATTGGAGTGTTGTATTAGGATTGCAACTAACCTCTTCTCTTGTCATCTGCAGGCCTTACTAGAGTGCTGCACAGTCCTTCAATTAGAAAGTTATATTAGCTTTGCAACTACCTTCTTCTCTTGCCATATGGAGACACTACTAGAGTGCTGCAAATACCTCCAATTGGAATGTTGTAATTGGTTTGCAACTACCCTCTTCTATCTCAATACAGTGACACTACTAGAGTGTTTCAAAAACCTTCAATTGGAGTGTTGTATTTGGGTTGCAACTACCATTTTCTGTTTCCAACTGGAGACACTGGTAGTGTCCTGCAAAGACCTTCAATTGAGGTGTTGTATTAGGGTTGCAACTACCTTTTTTGTTGACATTTAGAGACACTACTAGAGTGCTACAAAGACCTTCAATTGGAGTGTTGCAATTAGTTTGTAATTACCCTCTTCTGTTTCCATCTTACGACACTATTAGAGTGCAGCAAGGAAATTTAATTGAGTGTTTTATTAGGGTTACAACTACCCTCATCTCTCTCTATACGGCAATACTATTAGAGTGGTTAAAAAACCATCGAGTATTAGGTTTGCAACTACCATCTTCTCTTGCCATCTTGGTGACACTACTAGTGTGCTACAAAGACCATAATTGGAGTGTTGTATTGGGGTTGCAACTACCATCTTCTCTTGTCATCTGCAAACATTACAATAGTGCTGAAAAGACCTTCAATTAGAGAATTGTATTAGCGTAGCGACTACCCACTTCCCTTGCTGTCAGGAGATACTAGCATGCTGCAAAGAACTTGAACTGGAGTGTTGTATTAGGGTTGCAATTACCCTATTCCCTTGCTATTTGGAGACAATACTAGAGTACTGCAAAGACCTTCAATATGAATGTTGCATTGGGGTCTTAACTACCCTCTTATCTTGCCATCTAGAGACACTATTAGAGCGCGGAAGAAACATTCAATTGTAGTGTTGTATTAGGGTTGTGAACACCCTCTTCTATTGCCATCCGGAGACACTAATAGTGTGTTGCAGAGACCATCAATTGGAGTGTTGCACTAGGGTTGCAACTACATGCCATCCGGAGACACTACTAGAGTGCTGCAAAGACCTCCTATTGGAGTGCTATATTAGGGTTGCAACTACCCTCCTCTCTTGCACTTTGGAGACAATTCTAGAGTGCCTCGAAGACCTTCAATTGGAGTGTTGTATTAGGGTTTCAACCACCATTTTCTCTTGCTATCTAAAGACACTACTAGTGTGCTGCAAAGACCTTCAATTGGGGTGTTGTATTAGGGTTGCAACTACTTTTTTTGTTGCCATTTAGAGACACTACTAGAGTGCTAGAAAGACCTTCAATTGGAGTGTTGCAATTAGTTTGTAATTACCCTCTTCTGTTTCCATCTTACAACACTATTAGAGTGCAGCAAGGAAATTTAATTGGAGATAATTAATTGGGTTGCAACTACCCTCATCTCTCTCCATTCGGCGATACTACTAGAGTAGTTCAAAAACCTTCAAGTATTAGGTTTGCAACTACCCTCTTCTCTTGTCATCTTGGAGACACTACTAGTGTGTTGCAAAGACCTTAATTAGAGTGTTGTATTGGGGTTGCAACTACCCTCTTCTCTTGTCTTCTACAAACATTATTAGTGTGCTGAAAAGACCTTCAATTGGAGAGTTGTATTAGCGTTGCAACTACCCACTTCCCTTGCTATCTGGAGATGCTACTAGCGTGCTGCAAAGAACTTGAACTGGAGTGTTGTATTACGGTTGCAATTATCCTATTCCCTTTCTATTTGGAGACACTACTAGAGTACTGCAAAGTCCTTCAATATGAATGTTGCATTGGGGTTTTAACTGCCCTCTTATCTTGCCATCTAGAGACACTATCAGAGCACGGAAAAAACATTCAATTCTAGTGTTGTATTAGGGTAGTGAACACCCTATTCTATTGACACTACTAGTGTGTTGCAGAGACCTTCAATTGGAGTGTTGGACTGGGGTTGCAACTACCCTCTTCTTTTGGCATCCGGACACACTACTGGAGTGCTGCAAAGACAATATTAGGGTTATATTAGGGTTGCAACTGCCCTCTTCTAATGGAGTGTTATATTAGGGTTGCAACTACCCTCCTCTCTTGCCCTTTGGAGACAATACTTGAGTGCTTCAAAGACCTTCAATTGGAGTGTTGTATTAGGGTTTCAACCACCATTTTCTCTTGCTATCTGGAGACATTACTAGTGTGCAGTAAAGACCTTCAATGGGGGTGTTGTATTAGGGTGGTAACTACCCTTATTTTTGCCATCTTGAGACACTACTAGTGTGCTACAAAGACCTTCAATTGGGGTGTCGTATTTGGGTTGCAACCACCCTCTTCTCTTGCCATCTGGAGACACTACGAGTGTGCTGTAAAGATATTCAATTAGAGTGTTGTATTGGGGTTGCAACTACCGTCTTCTCTTGCCATCCGCAGACATTACTTGAGAGCAGAAAAGTCCTTCAATTGGGGTGTTTTATTAGGGTTGCAACTACCCAGTTCCCTTGCCATAGCGAGACACTACTAGAGTGCTGCATAGACCTTCAATTGGAGTGTTGTATTATGGTTACAACTACCATCTTCTGTTGCTATTTGGAGACAATACTAGAGTGCTACAAAAACCTTCAATTGGATTGTTGTAATTGGTTTGAAACTACACTGTTCTCTTTCCATCTAACGACACTATTAGAGTGCTGCAAAGACATTCAATTGGAGTGTTGTACTAGGGTTGCAACTACCCTCTTCTCTCTCCATACGGCGACACTACTATAGTGTTTCAAAAACCTTCAATTGAAGTGTTGTTTAGGTTTGCAACTACCCTCTTCTCTTTCCATTTGCAGACATTACTAGAGTACTGTACAGACCTTCAATTGGAGAGTTATGTTAGCATTGCTATTACCCACTTCCTTTGCCATCTAGCGACACTACTAGAGTGCTGCAAAGACCTTCAATTAGAGTGTTATATTAGGGTTACAACTACCCTCTTTTCTTTTCGAATGGTGACACTAATTATGTGCTGCAAAAACCCTCAACTGGAGTGTTGTATTAGGGTTGCAACTACCCTCTTCTGTTGCCAGAAGGAGACACTTCTAATGTCCGGCAAAGACCTTCAATTGGGGTGTTGTATTAGGGTTGTGTATTAGGGTTGTAACTACCCTCTTCTTTTGCCATCTGGAGACACTACGGGTGTGCTGCAAAAATATTCAATTGGAGTGTTGCATTAGGGTTGCAACTACCCTCTTCTCTTGTCATCTGCAGGCCATACTAGAGTGCTGCAAAGTCCTTCAATTAGAAAGTTGTATAAGCTTTGCAACTACCTTCTTCTCTTGCCATATGGAGACACTACTAGAGTGTTGCAAATACCTCCAATTGGAATGTTGTAATTGATTTGCGACTACCCTCTTCTATCTCAATACAGTGACACTACTAGAGTGTTTCAAAAATCTTCAATTGGAGTGTTGTTGCAACTACCATTTTCTGTTTCCAACTGGAGACACTGGTAGTGTCCTGCAAAGACCTTCAATTGGGGTGTTGTATTAGGGTTGCAACTACCTTTTTTGTTGCCATTTAGAGACACTACTAGAGTGCTACAAAGACCTTCAATTGGAGTGTTGCAATTAGTTTGTAATTACCCTCTTCTGTTTCCATCTTACAACACTATTAGAGTGCAGCAAGGAAATTTAATTGGAGATTATTATTAGGGTTGCAACTACCCTCATCTCTCTCCATACGGCGATACTACTAGAGTGGTTCAAAAACCATCAAGTATTAGGTCAGCAACTACCCTCTTTTCTTGCCATCTTGGAGGCACTACAAGTGTGCTGCAAAGACCACAATTGAAGTGTTGTATTGGGGTTTCAACTACCGTCTTCTCTTGTCATCTGCAAACATTACAAGAGTGCTGAAAAGACCTTCAATTGGAGAATTGTATTAGCGTAGCAACTACCCACTTCCCTTGCTGTCAGGAGATACTACTAGCGTGTTGCAAAGAACTTGAACTGGAGTGTTATATTAGGGTTGCAATTACCCTATTCCCTTTGCTATTTGGAGACAATACTAGAGTACTGCGAAGACCTTCAATATGAATGTTGCATTGGGGTTTTAACTACCCTATTATCTTGCCATCTAGAGACACTATTAGAGCGCGGAAGAAACATTCAATTGTAGTGTTGTATTAGGGTTGTGAACACCCTCTTCTATTGCCATCCGGAGACACTAATAGTGTGTTGCAGAGACCATCAATTGGAGTGTTGCACTAGGGTGGCAACTATCCTTTTATGTTGGCATCCGGAGACACTACTAGAGTGCTGCAAAGACCTCCTATTGGAGTGTTATATTAGGGTTGCAACTACCCTCCTCTCTTGCCCTTTGGAGACAATACTACAGTGCCTCAAGACCTTCAATTGGGGTGTTGTTTTAGGGTGGTAACTACCCTTCTTGTTGCCATTTGGAGACACTACTAGTGTGCTGCAAAGACCTTCAATTGGGGTGTTGTATTAGGGTTGCAACTACCCTCTTCTCTTGCCATCTGCAGACATTATTTGAGTGCAGCAAAGTCCTTTAATTGGAGAGTTTTATTAGGGTTGCAACTACCCACTTCCCTTGCCATAGGGAGACACTACTAGAGTGCTGCAAAGACTTTCAATTTGAGTGTTGTATTATGGTTGCAACTACCCTCTTCTGTTGCTATTTGGAGACAATACTAGAGTACTACAAAGACCAATTGGATTGTTATAATTGGTTTGAAACTACCCTCTTCTCTGTCCATCTGACGATACTACTAGAGTGCTGCAAATACATTCAACTGGAGTGTTGTATTAGGGTTGGAACTACCCTCTTCTCTCTCCATACGGCGACACTACTATAGTGTTTCAAAAACTTTCTATTGAAGTGTTGTATTAGGGTTGCAACTACCTTCTTCAATTGCCATCTAACACTACTAGTGTGCTGCAAAGATCTTCAATTGTGGTGTTGTATTGGGGTGGCAACTACCCTCTTCTCTTTCCATCTGCAGACATTACTAGAGTACTGTAAAGACTTTCAATTGGAGAATTATATTAGCATTGCGACTACCCACTTCCCTTGCCATCTAGCGACACTACTAGAGTGCTGCGAAGACCTTCAATTGGAGTGTTGTATTATAGTTGCAACTACCCTCTTCTGTTGCCATAAGGAGACACTTCTAGTGTGCTTCCAATACCTTCAATTGGGGGTGTTGTAATAAGGTTGTGTATTAGGTTTGCAACTACCCTCTTCTCTTTCCATCTGGAGACACTACGAGTGTGCTGCAGAAATATTCAATTGGAGTGTTGTATTAGGGTTGGAACTACCCTCTTCTCTTGTCATCTGCAGGCCTTACTAGAGTGCTGCAAAGTCCTTCAATTAGAAAGTTGTATTAGCTTTGCAACTACCTTCTTCTCTTGCCATATGGAGACACTACTAGAGTGCTGCAAATACCTCCAATTGGAATGTTGTAATTGGTTTGCAACTACCCTCTTCTATCTCAATACAGTGACACTACTAGAGTGTTTCAAAAACCTTCAATTGGAGTGTTGTATTTGGGTTGCAACTACCATTTTCTGTTTCCAACTGGAGACACTGCTAGTGTGCTGCAAAGACCTTCAATTGGGGTGTTGTATTAGGGTTGCAACTACCATCTTCTCTCGGCATATGGAGACACTGCTATTATGCTTCAAAGACCTTGAATTGGAGTGTTGTATTAGGGTTGCAACTACCCTCTTCTATTGCCATCTAGAGATACTACTAGTGTGTTGCAGAGACCTTCAATTGGAGTGTTGTATTAGGGTTGCAACTACCCTCTTATGTTGCTATTTGGAGACACTACTGGAGTGTTATAATTGGTTTGAAACTACTATCTTGTATTTTCACATGACGACACTATTGGAGTGCTGCAATCACATGTAATTGGAGTGTTGTATTAGGATTGCAACTACCCTCTTCTCTCTCCATACGGCAACACTACTATAGTGTTTCAAAAACATTCAATAGAAGTGTTGTGTTAGGGTTGCAACTACCCTCTTCTTTTGCCATCTTGGAGACACTACTAGTGTGCTGCCAAGATCTTCAATTGTGGTGTTGTATTGGGGTAGCAACTACCCTCTTCTCTTTCCATCTGCAAACATTACTAAAGAAGACCTTCAATTGGAGAGTTATATTAGCATTGCTACTACCCACTTCCCTTACCATCTAACGACACTACTAGAGTGCTGTAAAGACCTTCAATTGGAGTGTTATATTAGGGTTACAACTACCATCTTCTCTTTTTGTATGGTGACACTAATTATGTTCTGCAAAAACCCTCAATTGGAGTGCTGTATTAGGGTTGCAACTACCCTTTCCTGTTGCCAGAAGGAGACACTTCTAGTGTCCTGCAAACACCTTCAATTGGGGTGTTGTATTAGGGATGTGTATTAGGGTTGCAACTACCCTCTTCTTTTGCCATCTGGAGGCACTACGGGTGTGCTGGAAAAATATTCAACTGGAGTGTTGCATTAGGGTTGCAACTAACCTCTTCTCTTGTCATCTGCAGGCGTGCTGCAAATACCTCGAATTGGAATGTTGTAATTGGTTTGCAACTACCCTCTTATAGCTATCAATGTTTTAAATAGCATTTATAGCGTCATAGCGGGAATGCTACAAAAAAAGCTATAGCGAATAGCGTAGCTATAGCGGAAGCTATTCCAAATAGCGATTTTTTTTTACAAAAATTATATTATATATTTGTACTATATATTAACATTATCTAAAGTTTCATAGAACAATAAATAACACCAAATTAATTAAGAAATTATAATATTCATATTGAACTAGTACAAAAGTCCATGGTTCAAAATATCCATAATAATATCATAAACTATCGATCTTTTTCTATACAAAATATCTTAAGCATCATGATTCATTATATTTCTTTTTTCTATACAAAATAAATTTTATGGATCTTTATTTAAGCCCATATAAATTGTCTAAAAAAGCCCAATATGCATAGCGCGCAAATAGCGCGTTACACGCTATGCGCTATAGCGGACCGCTATTACCGCTATAGCGGCCATAGCGCAATTAGCGTATTTTCATGCCATAGCTTAGCGTTTAGGGTCCAAAAACGCTATAGCGGCGCTATAGCGCGCTATTTAGAACACTGATCTCTATACAGTGACACTACTAGAGTGTTTCAAAAACCTTCAATTGGAGTGTTGTATTTGGGTTGCAACTACCATTTTCTGTTTCCAACTGGAGACACTGCTAGTGTGCTGCAAAGACCTTCAATTGGGGTGTTGTATTAGGGTTGCAACTACCTTTTTTGTTGACATTTAGAGACACTACTAGAGTGCTACAAAGACCTTCAATTGGAGTGTTGCAATTAGTTTGTAATTACCCTCTTCTGTTTCCATCTTACGACACTATTAGAGTGCAGCAAGGAAATTTAATTGGAGTGTTTTATTAGGGTTGCAACTACCCTCATCTCTCTCTATACGGCAATACTATTAGAGTGGTTAAAAAACCATCGAGTATTAGGTTTGCAACTACCCTCTTCTCTTGCCATCTACACTACTAGTGTGCTGCAAAGACCACAATTGGAGTGTTGTATTTGGGTTGCAACTACCCTCTTCTCTTGTCATCAGCAAACATTACTAGAGTGCTGCAGAGACCTTCAATTGGAGAGTTGTATTAGCATTGCAAGTACCCACTTCCCTTCTTATCTGGTGATACTACTAGCGTGCTGCAAAGAACTTGAACTGGAGTGGTGTATTAGGGTTGTAATTACCCTATTCCCTTGTAATTTGGAGACACTACTAGAGTACTGTAAAGACCTGCAATATGAATGTTCCGTTGGGGTTTTAACTACCCTCTTATCTTGCCATCCAGAGACATTATTAGAGCGCGGAAAAAACATTCAATTGTAGTGTTGAATTAGGTTTGTGAACACCCTCTTCTATTGCTATCTGGAGATACTACTAGTGTGCTGCAAAGACCTTCAATTGGAGTGTTGTACTAGGGTTGCAACTACCCTCTTCTGTGGCCATCCGGAGACACTACTAGAGTGCTGCAAAGACCTTCTATTGGAGTGTTATATTAGGGTTGCAACTACCCTCCTCTCTTGCCCTTTGGAGACAATACTAGAGTGCTTCAAAAACCTTTAATTGGAGTGTTGTATTAGGGTTTAAACCACCATTTTCTCTTGCTATCTAAAGACACTACTAGTGTGCAGTAAAGACATTCAATTGGGGTGTTGTATTAGGGTGGTAACTACCCTTCTTGGTGCCATCTGGAGACACTACTAGAGTGCTACAAAGACCTTCAATTGGGGTGTTGTATTAGGGTTGCAACTACCCTCTTCTCTTGCCATCTGGAGACACTACGAGTGTGCTGTAAAGATATTCATTTAGAGTGTTGTATTAGGGTTGCAACTACCCTCTTCTCTTGCCATCTGCAGACATTACTTGAGTGCAGCAAAGTCCTTCAATTGGAGAGTTTTATTAGGGTTGCAACTACCCACTTCCCTTGCCATATGGAGACACTACTAGAGTGCTGCAAAGACCTTCAATTGGGGTGTTGTATTAGGGTTGCAACTACCATCTTCTTTTGCCATATGGAGACACTACTATTATGCTCCAAAGACCTTCAATTGGAGTGTTGTATTAGGGTTTCAACTACCTTCTTCTATTGCCATCTAGAGACACTACTAGTGTGTTGCAGAGACCTTCAATTGGAGTGTTGTATTAGGGTTGCAACTACCCTCTTCTGTTTCTATTTGGAGACACTACTAGAGTGCTACAAAGACCTTCAATTGGTGTGTTATAATTGGTTTGAAACTACCATTTTCTCTTTTCATCTGACGACACTATTAGAGTTCTGCAAGGACATTCAATTGGACTGTTGTATTAGGGTTGCAACTACCCTCTTCTCTCTCCATACGACGACACTAATATAGTGTTTCAAAAACCTTCAATTGAAGTGTTGTATTAGGGTTGCAACTACCTTCTTCAATTGCCATCTTGGAGACACTACTAGTGTGCTGCAAAGATCTTCAATTGTGGTGTTGTATTGGGGTTGCAACTACCCTCTTCTCTTTCCATCTACAGACATTACTAGAGTACTATAAAGACCTTCAATTGGAAAGTTATATTAGCATTGCTAGTACCCACTTCCCTTGCCATCTAGCGACACTACTAGAATGCTGCAAAGACCTTCAATTGGAGTGTTGTATTTGGGTTGCAACTACCCACTTCTATTTTCATCTGGTGACCCTAATTATGTGCTGCAAAAACCTTCAATTGGAGTGTTGTATTAGGGTTGCAACTACCCTCATCTCTCTTCATACGGCGATACTACTAGAGTGTTTCAAAAACCTTCAAGTATTAGGTTTGCAACTAGCCTCTTCTCTTCCCATCTTGGAGACACTACTAGTGTGCTGCAAAGACCACAATTGGAGTGTTGTATTTGGGTTGCAACTACCCTTTTCTCTTGCCATCAGCGAACATTACTAGAGTGCTGGCGAGACCTTCAATTGGAGAGTTGTATTATCATTGTAACTACCCACTTCCCTTGCTATCTGGAGATACTACTAGCGTGCTGTAAAGAACTTGAACTTAAGTGGTGTATTAGGGTTGCAATTACCCTATTCCCTTGCAATTTGGAGACACTACTAGAGTAGTGCAAAGACCTGCAATATGAATGTTGCGTTGGGGTTTTAACTACCCTCTTATCTTGCCATCTAGAGACACTATTAGAGCGCGGAAAAAACATTCAATTGTAGTGTTGTATTAGGGTTGTGAACACCCTCTTATATTGCCATATGGAGATACTACTAGTGTGTTGCAGAGACCTTCAATTGGAGTGTTGTACTAGGGTTGCAACTACCCTCTTCTGTGGCCATCCGGAGACACTACTAGAGTGGTGCAAAGACCTTCTATTGGAGTGTTATATTAGGGTTGCAACTACCCTCCTCTCTTGCCCTTTGGAGACAATACTAGAGTGCTTCAAAATCCTTTAATTGGAGTGTCGTATTAGGGTTTAAACCACCATTTTCTCTTGCTATCTAAAGACACTACTAGTGTGCAATTTAGACCTTCAATTAGGGTGTTGTATTAGGGTGATAACTACCCTTCTTAGTGCCATCTGGAGACACTACTAGAGTGCCACAAAGACCTTCAATTAGGGTGTTGTATTAGGGTTGCAACTACCCTCTTGTCTTGCCATTTGGAGACACTACGAGTGTGCTGTAAAGATATTTATTTAGAGTGTTGTATTAGGGTTGCAACTACCCTCTTCTCTTGCCATCTGCAGACATTACTTGAGTGCAGCAAAGTCCTTCATTTGGAGTGTTTTATTAGGGTTGCAACTACCCACTTCCCTTGCCAAATGGAGACACTACTATTATGCTCCAAAGACCTTCAATTGGAGTGTTGTATTAGGGTTTCAACTACTAGTGTGCTGCAGAGACCTATAATTGGAATGTTGTATTAGGGTTGCAACTACCCTCTTCTGTTTCTATTTGGAGACACTACTAGAGTGCTACAAAGACCTTCAATTGGTGGGTTATAATTGGTGGGTTATAATTGGTTTGAAACTACCATTTTCTCTTTTCATCTGACGACACTATTAGAGTGCTGCAAGGACATTCAATTGGAGTGTTGTATTAGGGTTGCAACTACCCTCTTCTCTGTTTCCTTTCGGCAACACTACTAGTGTTTCAAAAACCTTCAATTGAAGTGTTGTATTAGGGTTGCAACTACCCTCTTCTCTAGCCATCTTGGAGACACTACTAGTGTGCTGCAAAGATCTTCATTGTGGTGTTGTATTGGGGTTGCAACTACCCTCTTCTCTTTCCATCTGCAGACATTACTAGAGTACTGTAAAGACCTTCAATTGGATAGTTATATTAGCATTGCTACTACCCACTTCCCTTGCCTTCTAGCTACACTACTAGAGTGCTGCAAAGACCTTCAATTGTAGGGTTGTATTGGGGTTGTAATTATGCTATTCCCTTGCTATTTGGAGACACTACTAGAGTACTGCAAAAACCTTCAATATGAATGTTGCATTCGGGTTTTAACTACCCTCTTATCTTGCCATCTAGAGACACTATTAGAGCGCAGAATAAACATTCAATTGTTGTGTTGTATTAGGGTTGTGAACACCCTCTTCTATTGCCATCTAGAGACACTACTAGTGTTGCAGAGATCTTCAATTAGAGTGTTGTACTAGGGTTACAACTACCCACTTTTGTTGCCATCCGGAGACACTACTAGAGTGATGCAAAGACCTTCTATTGGAGTGTTATACTACGGTTGCAACTACCCTCCTCTCTTGTCCTTTGGAGACAATACTAGAGTGCTTCAAAGACCTTCAATTGGAGTGTTGTATTAGGGTCTCAACCACCTTTTTCTCTTGCTATCTAGAGACAGTACTAGTGTGCAGTAAAGACCTTCAATTGGGGTGTTGTATTAGGGTGGTAACTACCATTTTTGTTGCCATCTCGAGACACTACTAGAGTGCTACAAAGACCTTCAATTGGGGTGTTGTATTAGGGTTTCAACTACCCTCTTCTCTTGCCATCTGGAGACAATAAGAGTGTGCTATAAAGATATTCAATTCGAGTGTTGTATTGGGGCTGCAACTACCCTCTTCTCTTGCCATCTGGAGACACTACTAGTGTGTTACAGAGACCTTCAATTGGAGTGTTGTATTTGGGTTGCAACTACCTCTTTTGTTGTCATTTGGAGACACTACGAGAGTGCTACAAAGACCTTCAATTGGAGTGTTGTAATTAGTTTGTAACTACCCTCTTCTGTTTCCATCAGACGACACTATTAAAGTGCTGCAAGGACATTTAATTATAGTGTTGTATTAGGGTTGCAACTACCCTCTTCTCTCTCCATACGGCGACACTACTATAGTGTTTCAAAAACCTTCAAGTATTAGGTTTGCAACTAGCCTCTTCTCTTGCCATCTTGGAGACACTACTAGTGTGCTGCAAAGACCACAATTGGAGTGTTGTATTTGGGTTGCAACTACCTTTTTCTCTTTTCATCAGCAAACATTACTAGAGTGCTGCAGAGACCTTCAATTGGTGAGTTGTATTAGCGTTGCAACTACCCACTTCCCTTGCTATCTTGAGATACTACTAGCGTTCTGCAAAGAACTTGAACTGGAGTGGTGTATGAGGGTTGCAATTACCCTATTCCCTTGCAATTTGGAGATACTACTAGAGTACTGCAAAGACCTTCAATATGAATGTTGCGTTGGGGTTTTAACTACCCTCTTATCTTGCCATCTAGAGACACTATTAGAGCGCGGAAAAAACATTCAATTGTAGTGTTGAATTAGGGTTGTGAACACCCTCTTCTATTGCCATCTGGAGATACTACTAGTGTGTTGCAGAGACCTTCAATTGGAGTACTAGGGTTGCAACTACCATCTTCTGTGGCCATCCGGAGACACTACTAGAGTGCTGCAAAGACATTCTATTGGAGTGTTATATTAGGGTTGCAACTACCCTCATCTCTTGCTCTTTGGAGATAATACTGGAGTGCTTCAAAAACCTTTAATTGGAGTGTTGTATTAGGGTTTAAACCACCATTTTCTCTTGCTATCTAGAGACACTACTAGTGTGCAGTAAAGACCTTCAATTAGGGTGTTGTATTAGGGTGGTAACTACCCTTCTTGGTGCCATCTGGAGACACTACTAGAGTGCTACAAAGACCTTCAATTGGGGTGTTGTATTAGGGTTACAACTACCCTCTTGTCTTGCCATTTGGAGACACTACGAGTGTGCTGTAAAAATATTCATTTAGAGTGTTGTATTGGGGTTGCAACTACGCTCTTCTCTTGCCATCTACATACATTACTTGAGTGCAGTAAAGTCCTTCAATTGGAGAGTTTTATTAGGGTTGCAACTACCCACTTCCCTTGCCATATGGAGACACTACAGGAGTGCTGCAAAGACCTTGAGTGTTTTATTAGGGTTGAAACTACCATCTTCTCTTGCCATATGGAGACACTACTATTGTGCTTCAAAGACCTTCAATTGAAGTGTTGTATTAGGGTTGCAACTACCCACTTCTCTTGCCATCTATTGACACTACTTATGTGCTGCAAAAACCTTCAATTGGAGAGTTGTATTAGGGTTGCAACTACCCTCTTCTGTTGCCATCTTGAGACGCTACTAGTGTGCTGCAAAGACCTTTAATTGGGGCGTTGTATTAGGGTTGGAACCACCATCTTCTATTGCCATTTGGAGACACTACTAGAGTGCTACAAAGAGCTTCAATTGGAGTGTTATAATTGGTTTGCAACTACCCTCTTCTCTTTCCATCAGATGACATTATTAAAGTGCTTCAAGGACATTTAATTATAGTGTTGTATTAGGGTTGCAACTACCCTCTTCTCTCTCCATGCGGCGACACTACTATAGTGTTTCAAAAACCTTCAATTGAAGTGTTGTATTAGGGTTGCAACTACCCTATTCTCTTGCCATTTTGGAGACACTAGTAGTGTGCTGCAATGATCTTCAATTGTAGTGTTGTATTGGGGTTGCAACTACCCTCTTCGCTTGCCATCTGCAGACATTACTAGAGTGCTGTAAAGATCTTCAATTGGAGAGTTATATTTGTTGGATTGTGCCATAATCTACTTGTCTGTTTGACTAGATTTGCAAAACATATATCAATTGAATTTTATAGTTTCGTGTCTTGAGATATTGTGCAGGTTCATGACGATATGAATTGCTAATGTACACATCAATGATACATGATGAATTGCAATAATTAATCAAGGATAAGTCATGAAGAATCAAGCAATGGAGCTAGAAGCATCATCTCGAGATTAGGTTTAGTAATCTGTAAAATAGATTAAATATGCTTGAGATTGTGCTAAGCGGCATCAACCGTTACAACAGTTACAACCGTTGCCACGGAATAAATAAAATCAGCGAAGCCGATTTAATCCGTTGTGACAAACCGTTGCACCGGTTAGCTGAAATTTCCAGAGAGTTTCTGTTGTGACAACCATTACAACGTTAACAACCGTTAGGGTTTCGCAGGTAGCCAAACTTATGATTTGGTGGCAACCGTTGTAACGGTTAAGATACCGTGCAACGGTTAAGACCAAATACCTAATTTTGTTATGTTGTCTATAAATAGAAGCAAAATCTAGGTTTGCATTATCACTCTAGCCGCCCACAACTGCAATATTTCGAATTCCTTTCAGATCTAGAAAAAGCCATTGTTGCTTGTGCACACAACTTCAATATTCACAATCCAATCTCAAGCATACTTAATCTCAATCAATATTTTGTAAGGAGTAGAGTGATCCTTGAGTGATCATCTTTGTTTGATTCATACACTTGAGCCTCTAGTGCTCGTGAGTCATTTTTGTGCTCGGGCTGTGTGACTTTCCAAGGTTTGTAAGGACTCACTGGTTCCACCTTGTACTCATTTCCCATTGGGTAAAAAAAGACGTGCCATCTCGAAGGTCGCGAAGCCCCGGAGACGTAGGCTTTAGTGCCAATCTCCGTAAACAACTCTCATGTCAAGTGTCTCTTAACTATTCTATTTACTTTACTTACACTTGCTTAGTTTATCGTTATTCGAGTTTCCGCCAAGAATAACAAACACACGATAGTTATATTAGATTAGCTTTAAATTTTAAAAGGCTCCTTATTCACCCCCCTCTAGGCGCCTTTGGGACATTAATGGAGTGCTGCAATGACCTTCAATTGGAGAGTTATATTAGCGTTGCAACTACCCTCTTCTCTTGCCATCTAGAGACACTACTTTTGTGCTGCAAAGACCTTGAATTGGAGTGTTGTATTAGGATTGCAATTACTCTATTCTCTTGCCATTTGGAGACACTACTGGAGTGCTGCAAAGATCTTCAATAGGAATGTTGTATTTTGGTTGCAACTACCCTCTTATCTTGCCATCTAGAGACACTACTAGAGTGCAGAAAAGACTTTCAGTTGTAGTGTTGTATTAGGGTTGCAACTACCCTCTTCTCTTGCCATCTTGGAGATACTACTGGTGTGCTGCAAAGACCTTGAATTGGAGTGTTGTATCGGGGTTGCAACTAGTATCTTCTCTTGACATATGCAGACATTACTAGAGTGCTGCAAAGACCTTCAATTGAAAAGTTGTATTAGCGTTGCAACTACCCACTTCACTTGACATATGGAGACAATACTAAAGTGCTGCGAAGATTTTCAATTGCAGTGTTGTATTAGTGTTGCAACTACCATTTTCTCTTGCCATCTAGAGACACTGCTTTTGTGTTGCACCATAGTTTCCCAAAAAAATAAAAAATTAAATATAACCTCTAATGGGCTTTTTGTTGTCAGATTGTTGCGTTATCATGTAAATGACAGCAGCCACAATTGATGTGGGACAACTCCTGAAGTGAATTGAAAGTAACAAAGTGATCCTTTCAATATTTTGAATGTAGCAAGCATGCATAATTAAATTTAAATAAGTTACAACATATATAAAAGAATAGAGTTATCATGTAAATTACAGTGGCCACAAATTAATTGTTATATATATATAGGATAGCATCTAAAATTAAGGTAATAGACTAATTCCTTAAACATCACATCAAGTGTAGTTCATGCTACTGCACATGAAGTAAATGCTTTTAAATTAGTTAAACTCGTACCTTATATCAAGTTCCTCACACTTTTCTACAAGCTGTTGAACTGTCTTCACTGTGCAAGGATTTAAGCCCAGATTTGAACAGAAGCGTCTCTACAAATCCAACAGAATCCAATATTCAAATGCACGAGAAATGGGTATGCATAACTTAAGCTATGTGAACATAATTTATTTGGAAAAAGCTGCAATTCTGTTTAGTCAAGTATCTTTGGATTTGGATGAATTCACGAGTGAACCAATTTTGTAGAAGTTTGGAATTCAATCAAATGAAATTCATGAAATGCCAAGTCAACAGAATATTTTGAGGATCTCCCTGTTTGGAGATATTATTGAGCGCAAAATCATTGGCATTGGATAAATTATGTGTGAACAAATTTGGAAGGAATCCGATCAAATTGGAACCAAAATGAAGGAATGCATACGACAAAATCAGTAGCCTGAATAGTGGCCCTCGACTCTGTTTGTTTGCCCATATGTTCTCCCAATTGCTTTTCTATTAATGATATCGCTTGGCCGAGATCCTTAGCCCGTGCGCAGCTGTTAACATTTCTATGTTCCAAAAAAAAAAAAAGATAAGAAGTGAAAATCGCAAATTAAGACCAGATATTTTTCCTATGAATACATGCTTTTCAGGGCCAGCTGGTACAATAACCCTCCTTGTTTGGTATATCTTATTACCTATATACAAGAACTTTTCGATAGTTTTATATTTTCCTCAATTTTATGTGATTTTATGCCGAAATTTTTATTTATAACATTTTCAAAAAAAAAATAAACCAAATAACCATCGTTTTGGGACATTTCGGGATCTAGCATGGCCGCACCGGCATTCTGCGGACCCATTTCAGGGGGCCGCAGAATGCCGATGCGAACCCTTAAATGGGTCCACACCGGCATTGTGCGGACCCATATTTTTTAAATAAAAAAATTGAAATATGTAATTTGTTAATTGTGTTATTTATTTTAGTTTCAAATGTTGTTGAAATTGATATATTTTTGGTCGTATCGTATTTTAGATATGCCGTTCGTTTGGAATATTTTAGATATGTCGTTCGTTGTTAATATTTTAGATATGTCGCTCCTTTGGAATTTTTTTGTGTACGATGAGATAATGAAATAAACAAAATAAATAAATAACAACAAAAATATAGGCGCACCTGATCTCCATATGAATCCGGAAACAACCGACAGGTGATCATCTCCAAAATATAGGCGCGCAGGTATCGGTCAACAACCACCTGTTATTGATTTAAATTAGAACATTATTTACAAGAAAATAAATCTAATATTATTTAAATTAAATATTGTACAATTAAATACCTGATCTGCTCGATCCGGATAATCCTTGAATTTCGCCCACAACTTTGACAAGCTGATGTTGCTGGGCGAGACCACGGTCTTCTCACCTCTCTTCTTCTCTTTCTGGAGCTCCTCGTGCGAGATACCCAACAGCTCCAAGCACAATGCACGGAAGTCTCCATACTCGACGTCCGTCACCGGCTCCCCGATAATAGTCATACCCCACAGACAACTGACGTCATGTAGGGTGACTGTCATCTCAGCATGGGGGAGATGAAATGTGTGCGTCTCGAGACGCCATCGCTCAACGAGGCCGGAAGATAAACCCTCGTCAGCGTTCTCCTCGGCCATCTGGGATAGCTGGTACAATCCCATCGCGCGTAATACCCCCCGTACGACGGCTGGTACCGTAGCCACATGCGGTTGTGACGAACAGTAACCGCATCCAAACCCTGCATTTAATTAAAAAATCAGATCAAATTCATATACCAAAAAAATTAAGGTTATTAATATTTTTATAAATATAACAAATTTATAACTTAACCCAGTGGCATCCTCTAAAATTCGATGCTCCGCATTCGGGTACCACAAGAAGTCGCTGACCCTGTCGGTACGACTCCGGATACCCAGAATATCTGTCAGCGCACTCTCGATGTACTGGGACATCTCGTACGGCATGGCTGTAGTGCCATGCTGTGTACCTCTACTGGAAGAAGGTACATCCCTACTGGAAGACGGTATATCTCTAATGGATGCCATGCTGTATTTGATAATTTTTGGTCAAATATTAGAGTTTTGGTATAAGTCCAGTTTAATGTTGGTGAAATAAAACTAGTTCAATTTTGGTACAAGTCTAATTTAACTCAAACAATAAATTTTGGTATAATAAACCTACTTACATTTTGGTACAAGTCTAATTTAACTCAAACAATAAATTTTGGTATAATAAACATGTTTAATTTTTGGACAAAATCTATTAATTTTGGTACAATTTTAAACCTAAACCTAAACCTAAACCTATATTTTGGTACAATTCTATTTGCTCAAACAATTAATTTTTGGTACAATTCTATTTAAATTTTGGTACAATTCTAATTCTAAACCCTAAATTAATATCTAACTCTAAACCCTAAATCTAAATTCTAAACCTTAACCCTAACCCTAAACCCTAAACCTAAATCTAATTACTACTCTATACTAAAAATTAAAACTAGAAAAGAAGAAGAAAACTTACCCGAGGTCGGAGGGATTGAAACTTCCTTGAATTGATACAAAAAATGAAAACAGCGGACCCCTTATATAATGTCCTATAGGGGTCCGCACCGGCATTATGTGGACCCATTTAAGGATCCGCATCGGCATTCTGCGGCCTCCCTGAAATGGGTCCGTAGAATGCCAGTGCAGCCATGCTAGATCCCGAAATGCCCCAAAACGATGGTTATTTGGTTTATCTTTTTTTTGAAAATGTTATAAATAAAAATTTCGGTATTTTATGCTATGTACCAGTGAAAATTTTCTGGTTTGATGACATGTAAGGCACAAGATTTAAGCGTAAACATACCCTTTCATTGTGCGGGGTATATTTTCTTGTTTACAAGGTATATAGAGGCAAGCAGCAAGAGTTGCATCTTGATTTCTAATCTTCATCACCTTTTCTTACAGCCTTTTGTATAATTCATTTGCTCGATCCTTAAATAGAAACAAGAAATCAATAATATTATATACAGAAAGAGCACAAAATGTACGCACTTTGCATTACATGTGAGGCATGACCAAGTTTTATTAAAAGCAAAATGACAAAATCTTAGTACCTTGATAGTGTTTACCAGGCTCAATCTACCAGAAAAAAAAAATTAAAATACAAAATTAGTAGAGAATAACAATGAATACATATCTTGTAAATAATTAGAAGAACAATTTTCTTAATCAAAGAAACTTTTGTAATTAACTTTTTCCTTAATCAAAGAAATGTCAGTTTGATCCACTGACCTTCAAAAAAGAAAAGTTAGTAGAGACTAACAAAAATACATAGCATATAGAAGAACAATTTTCTCAAGGTTTGTTAACTCATTTTTATAGAATTCATATCACCTCAGGTTACCTGACTCAAGCAAATTATGATCGGATGGTTATTTTAACATGACACGAATCTCAAAACAGATCCTCTACAGTCTCCATAGGCACCGGATTGAATTTAGCCCAGATATGATTAATCTGGGCCGGCCGTTTCAATTTGCTTGAGTCAGCTACCTGAGAGGATACGGATCCCATTTTTATATATGATAGAAATTAAGCAGGCTGATCAATAAATTATATTTAATAAACTCGAGGTATTTTAACAGTCACTAAAAGTTTTACAAAGATGACCCAATTGGTAAAATATCATGCACACCATCATTTTACTTAGTAAACACTAATTAATTAATATAGATAATGCATTAAAATTAATTTCCTCAAAATGATGCTGCTATTTTATTCTATTGTAGGACCCATACAGAAAATAGAAATCTCCTATCGTATCCTTACCTTACTATTGCTTATTGCTTCTTAAAATATCAATGGGAATTAAAAAAATAAAAATAAACACAATGTGAAAACCATTCCCACAGAACTTCTAGTAAATCTGCTAAAACCAAGAAACAAATTTAAACAAAAAAAGGAAAGAGAAGTTAAACTTGAATGGCAAGATTTCTTTAATTACCTATCTGCCATAATACCAATTTTTCCGAAAGCTTGAATTAACCTGCCATCACTAGACACCCGATTCTGCAAGCTACCGAGCTTGGAGTAACATTGATCGGAGGCTCGGAGCGGACCCCACTAGGCTTGGCAATGACTGTGGACAGGCCGCTGTCAGACAGTAGCGGGTTGATAGGTCCGCCGACACGAACGGGGTCGTTGTCGTTGGATTCATTGGCGAAGGTGCGCCACTCGGAGGTCTCCTCGATGGAGCAAGCCTCTAAGACGAGGCCGCACTCGGTGCAGATGGTGTCTCCGGCCGAGTGGTCAAAACACCACCACTGTCTCGCGCTTGCAATCGGGGCAGTATTCATTTGAATAACATTTAATTAGCAATTCCATCTTGGATACTAAATTCTCATTTCTAACAGTGATATATATTATTAGTAAGTCGTTAAAAGTTTCGTACTTCCTTTTGGAATGTTTCTATTTTAACGACTCTGCATGCTCGAGTTATGCCAAAACAGCATATATAGAACTGGAGCCTCGTTTGATCACATGTGTAGTTGTATTATTAGGACTGGAGCCTCATTTGTAGAAATATATATAGTCGTCTGATATTTTAGGAAATTTCTCATTGTCGGTGCAATGAAATGTTTTTAAATATGGTTAACGTTAATTCATTTTTTAAAATCATTCTGTCTTGCTTTACAAAGTCCAACATTTCATTTTCTTGACTGCAACATCCAAAAAGGAAAAGGAAACATCCGCCTACAACTCGCAATAAGAAAGATAAAATGGAAGGGAAATATTCTACAAGGAAGTAAGAGAAACCTGGATATATTCTAAAATCTTTAATTCTTGTTTATCTTTTTCAGTGGCAATTGTATGGATTGCTTGACAATCGTTCTTTTTGAAATATATGATTAGATTGAATTTTATACATGTCTAGGGCTTTTAAGAGACCTACAACGGTATACATGCTAATTAGTAACAAAGTTGACTCTTTAATTTGACTCTGACACTAATAACCTTCTCTCTCAATTTTCTCTCCTAAACCCCTTTTCCTTTTCCTCTTGTTACCAAAACAAAACATAGAATTAAATTCATATATTTAACTTGAAATGGGAAATGCAATATTCAGATGCTTCAATGGAGACAATAACCATCTCCCAGTTCCACCTCATTGGCCCAGCATTGTTTCAAGGCACCAATTTGCATCCCCGGCCGCTTCCGATCACTCTAATCTGGAACTTCATCCCCAAAACTACAAGTCAACTTATCAGGTACCTTTTTCTGTTATTTTTCTTTATCTTTATTATTTAATGATTTATCTTAAAATTAATATATAAGCATCAAGAAAAGAACAATCTTTTTTGTTAAGTTTTAGCTGGGGATCTTAATGTAACAATTAACTCCACAGAATGTTAACTTAGTAAATTCACATTGCCCTTTGGGAATTTTGTGTCCAGCCATTCTGTTAGATTTAGGTCTTAACTTAGAAATTAGTACATCACTATATTTTCCAGCCCCATCACCCAAAAAAAATCAGTAGATACCTACTGGTATCAGATTTGGCTGTCAGTGCCTTCAAACAACAATACTTGATCTTATGGACATCCATGAGAACATGCTTACTTTGTTATACATGAAAATTTTATATAATATCACCCCTCTAATATTTGTTTTTGAATGAAACCATTCAATTTCTTTAATCATTTTCTATTCTTTTTCATTATTTCAGAGTTCTCTCCCGTTCTATAGCCTTCCATTCTCACCTATTCAAACTCAAGTGCCGGGCCCTTCATCACGGTCTAATGGAGTACAGTTTGAGTTGCAAACATTACCGGTGAGTCACTTTGTATACTACTTCTTAATAATTACCTTCTGGGTGTTTACAAGTACTAAATAATGTTTACTTTTTAATATATTTTTTTTTTTTTGCATTATTCGGATTTGATAATGTACACCCAAACAACCCAAGTTTTTTTCATCTATTATAAATGTACTAATAAACTATGATGGTGATAGGTCAATGCAAAACTGGTTGGTGATGGAGATGGCATGACAGTGCATGTCAACACAGAAGATCCAAGAGAGTCTGGTACTGTACCACTAGAGGTACATGAAGCCACAATAGAGAGACGTCAGGCCCAAGCTATTGGAGACTATGCACGGGCTGATGCACTTTATAAATTTATCGTCAATTGTGGATATAGGTTAAAGATTGTATAATACTCATTTAAATTGTTTTTAGTATGTTCAGTAAGGATCTTTGTACCAATATGAAACAGTTGTGGTACAGTGCAATTCTATTGTCAACTTGAGTTGCAATCCAAATACTGAACAAAAAGTTAATGAAAATAGGATGATTATTCAAATCAAACCGTTGTGATTATTAAATCAAACAGGCTGTACCTGGTATTCAACTTTTATAAGCAAGTGATAGTGAATTTCCAAGATAATAGTAACTAATTATTTTCTTATCATTCTTTTTAATTTACCTATTGAAAATACAGGGTTGTCATAATTAATAATGAAGAAATTCTCGCACGGGAATATCGTATCAGACTCAGGTATGTGATTTCTTGCTCTATAATATTTTCATTCATCTCATCTTTATTTACATTGTCTCGTTTCATTTGTGCAATCAAATTCCAGCTTCTTAATTACTATGCTAGTCAAGTGTTATTCCTTCGGGCCATTCATCTGCATAAATGTCTCAATTTTTGCTTAATTATCTAGGAATAATGTTTCTTAGCAGTTTAATGTTTTGTGGACAATAATTTCATATGTCATTTATCTACGCAAAGTTTGCATATTGATTAGGGTTAGACCTGAGAAAAAAATAAAAAAACATAAAAGAAACAAAGAGTAAGGATAGCATTTGATTTACTTTAATATGATATATAGGTGGGTTAATTAATTTGTTGGGATCACTTAATCAAGGGAAAATTGGCAACTTTAAATTCTGTTTCTAAAGCCCAATGATTACTTGGCATAGCTAAGTGCATTTTGTACTTAAAATGAACGGTTATTTTGTATATATTTCTAAATAGTTGGTATTGTTATTTGCAAAAATTAAATAAATAGAAGTACAATTTTACAAAGAAGAAAAATTTGGAACTAATTGTATTAACAGTCTTGATACCAATACGAATTACAATGTGCTTCTGTATGTGATATGATAGTGTACATAGTTGTTACTTTTATGGCTATATATAAGTAAATATAAAAATTTGTACTAATAAATGTGCAGAGGAATCGATGCACCCGAGATGAACATGGAATATGGCCAAGAGGCAAAGGATGAACTGAAAAAACTAATTCAGCAAAAGCCTCTGACAATACATGTATATGGCAAGGACCCATATGATAGATTGGTTGGAGATGTCTACGTTGACGGCATATTTGTACAGGTATAACTGGTTAATTCATCAGGTTGAAGCACATGCCAGTTCTTGTAAATTTATGTCTTTGTTTATAAATGCACATGCCAATTCTTGTTTTTCTTTTGTATAAAAAGGAATTCAGGAACATGCAAATCATTCAAGATAGACAGGTTTTTAAGGAGTGTGCACATAAATACACACTTTTGAGCTCTTGAAAAATATTTACTTGTTTATATAAAATGCAAATGACAGGAGAGATTGCTTAGAGAAGGTTGTGCTTGGCACTATGAAGCTTACGATAAACGCCCTGCATTCGCACAGGTTTCTCCTATTATCTGAATATTTTTTCTTGTACTGTCATTTGTTTTTGTTCGGTTTATGTTTAATTTATTATTACTATATATATAATATTTTATTTCAAGTTCACCTAGTTAAAACATGGATAGGGGTAATAGTAACATATGCTGATCCTTTGATATATCAAAAAATCCAAGTTCCTAGATCAGAATTAAACTGTAAAAAATTTATATATATTTTTCTTTTCAAATTTTGATTAGTGGCAGAAAGAGGCTCAAAATGAAGGGAGAGGTCTATGGGCTAATCCGAATCCAGTTGAACCATGGGAATTTAAGAAAATGGAAAGGATCAGAAAGAATGCAGAGAGACCATATCAGAACAGTGGAAAGTGGAAATGCACAAAGAAATCAACGAGTGCCGATCCTACCCAAACCGCTAGGCTTTCTTCCCAGACATCATCAAGGACAAGAAGGAACTTTTTCTCTTGGACGAGCCTCTCGAGTAAAGACACCAGCTCCAATCCTTCCTTGGCAGCACCATGCTCACCACATGCCTCCCAGAACACACACTTCAACAATTCTAGTCCTTTCTCCTCCTTTGAGATACCTACCAATTGTGTCACTTGAAGTCCTTCCAAATTCTCGGATCACTGAATATCCTCTTCGTTAGTTCTCCGCTTGCTTTGCATTCTCCCCATGGCACTGCTCTGCTCAGCTTCCTCTAGGCATAGGCAAGGACGCATTGGATGTCACAAATGGTCTTGTCAAGCTTCTTGCTCTGGCCAGGGAAGCCCAGCAGCATGCCGACCTCATCCTGCACTATTTGCATCGAGTATCATCATCATCATCATTATCATCATCTTTGTTTAGAAGGAGAATTGCAGCTAGTGCCATGGTTTGGAAAATCGGCCGATTCCGAGTCAACTCGGCCGAGTCAACTCGGTATCGGCCGTCACCGATTCGATATTAGGCCGAGTCTCGCGCCCGTGCGCGTTTTTCAGCAAAAATCGGATGAACAGTGCTTGACTCGGCCGAGTTAGCCGATTTTTAGGCCGAGTCAAGCCGATTCAACCGATTTTTGGCCGATTCAACCGATTTTTGGCCGAGTCAACCGATTTTAGGCCGATTCAACCGACTTTTGGAGAACGAAGCTTTTGGAGAATGAAGCTTTTGTAGAATGAAGCATTTTTTTATAGAACGAAGCATTTTTTTTGAAGAACGAAACTTTTGTTTGGAGAAGGAAGTTTTTTCTTTTTGTAGAAGACAGAAACTTTTTCTTTTGGAGAAGACAGGAGCTTTTTCTTTTTGAACGAAGCATTCAGCCAAGTCTCACAGACAGTGTTTTTGGGAACTTTGCAGTTCGAACCCCAAGTCTTTGGGAAAATGTTTTTTTTTGGAGAATGCTTTTTTTTGGAGAACTTTGTATATAATCGAACCCCAAGTTAAATTATTATATTACATGAAATACACTGTGGTTATATTATATTACATGCTTTTGTTAATATTGATGCATATCTATAATCCTAAAAAAAATCATATCAGTAAAAAAAGTTAACACATATATAACAATTAACATTTTGAAATAACTTATCAGAAAATTAACTATATTAAAATTTATGCAAATGAAAGAAACACTCATTATGTCTCATTATTAGTACGACTATTAATTACATCGAGTTATTTAATTGCAAAATAATAATAATAATAATAATAATAATAATAATAATAATAATAATAATAATAATAATAATAATATGGAGGCTATTGCATCACTTTTTTAAATCGGCTGATTTTCAAAGTTTATATTTCAGTAGATTATTTTTTTGTAAGATATGGTCTTACCATTATTTTTTGACTAATATCTTTGTATAATAATTTTTTCTACATTTTTAATACAAAGGACGATGAGCTGATACAGCTAGCTTGACATAGTTTCTGACAGTAGAATTTGTAAAGCTTGTATAATATTATATTACTTTATACTAGAGGATTATATGAGTGTAATTTTTTATCTTAACATAAATTTTGGACAATTTAATTTTTTACCATTTTTTTCTTATTTTTTAGTACAAAACAAGCTTCTGCCAAAAAAATCCGAGTTACCGAGTCAACTCGGCCGATTCCGGCCGATTCACCCGATTCCGATTCCACGGTCAAGTATCCGATTCCGATTCCGATTCCGAGTTTCAGAACCATGGCCTAGTGCTATGGAGGAAAAGAGATTGGAATGTGGATAGTTGGAGTATGGTTTTGGATTAATTAATGAGATTTTAGTAGGTTTTTCTTATAATAGTCTAAAAGAATATCGTATAAAAAATTGGAGAGCGATAGGACATGTTTGAGCGTCATCACCTATGTCTTATTAGAGTTACGAGTATGGATCTGTATTTGTCACTTAAACATTTTAATATGTATTCTTTTCATGAAAAATCACATCTCTAAGCATTCTAACATAAGATCAGAAACTGAATGGAATGGTCAATAGCTTAGATAGGTATAACCTCAAGGGCATAGAGATTTATAAGGAATTACAAACCTTATCAGACTCATACTAATAACAACTATATATCATCAGTATACCTCTAGTCAACTTTTTAATAAGCAGATTAAGACATATTGTCTTAATCAATTAAATTTTAAAATACATAACTAGGTGACTTAAAGTTCAAACAAGCTGAAGTTCAAAATTATAGGGGTGACTTTTTGATAATTAGATTCCCTACCGCTAGCTTCTAGATGCCGAGCAACCCACAAGTTACGAGTTTTTTTTCACCAACCCTACAAATTAAATTTGAAACAGTCATTTTAAACCACTTAACATGATTTTCATATGAAAATATACGTGTAGTCCAATTTTATATTTTTTTGAATATTTTTACTATTTTTTTTAGTTAGAAAATCACTATATTTGGTTGCCCAATATTCTTTAGATGAAGTGATTTTCAACATATCTAAAAAAATAGTAAAAGATTTCTAAAAAATGTAAAATTTGATCTCCAAGTACATTTTAATATGAAGATCATGTTGAGCAGTTCAAATCGACTATTAGAAATTTGAAAATGAAGATTTGAATCTATAGTACAGAACAATATGTCCTATGCATAGTACTGTAGGCTCATATCTAATTATTTTTTGTTACTTCATGTCATATTTAAAATGATTTAATCATCGAAACTAACATATGACGCGTAACTTTAAATCAAAAAGATACAGCGAGTAATACAAATAAAATTCTGCTAGAATAAATTAATCTAATTACATTGTGTTTGTGTGTATTTGTTCATATTTTTGGTCAATCGATGCCACATTTAGAAAACTAGATATGAGAGTTGCATGATCATTTTTGAACAGAACCCAATTTGGGCTCAAATCTAATCCTTACCCTTTATTGTATGTACTGATTCATAATACACTATAAAAGAATGATTTCGATCTCATAGTTATTACTTATTAAGTGGTAGTATATATTAATATCCAATAAAAAACAGAAAAATATTATTTTGTCTAATTTGTTGTCCCATTCAAAGTGTTCTTAGTTGCACATGTGACATCAAAGCTATAGTTTGGCAACCATATTTTGGCAACCATTTACGACATTGTTTTGTAAAACTTTCCTTTTCCTTTTCTTTGAA
>SWLB01000047.1:0-55590 GCA_011114355.1 Carex littledalei | reverse complement strand
CTCTCTCTCTCTCTGCCTCGCGGTTTGAGTTAGAGATTGTTTTCTCTCTCTTCATTGGTCTCTCCGTGTGCCGCTTTGTTGCTCTGCATAGCTCGAACGAGATGAAGGTGACACTGGTGTCGCGTAGCGGCCGTGAGGTAGTCAAAGGCGGAATCGAGCTCGAGGACTCGGTAATTTTCATTCTTTCGTGTTTTTATCTGCCAATTTTTGCTGACCAATTTCGGGATCATTTTCATGGCTTTTTAGGTAAGGAATTGAGTTGGTCTCTGTGTGTGTGTGTGTGTTTTCAATTTTGAAGATAACTGATTGATATATACTGTTCTGGTGTGATCGCAGGCAACCGTCAAGGATCTCCAGGAGGCAATCCATGCCCGAAGTAAGTACAAGTACTGACAAAAATATAAAGGATGAAATTGCCAATTTCTTCTTTTTTTTTGGGCGACTAAGTAAGCTATTTGCCTTTCAGAGAGAGAATATGTAACCTTCAGACGTGATGTTATTAATCTGGGTAATCTGGTTCCTCTGTCTATTACCGCCTTCTAAAGGCATTATATTAGTTTGCCAAAGATTGGGTGAATCTGGCTGTCTGCACAATTATTTGTGTTTGTGATATACTTAAATAAATTGTTTACAATTAGTCTTGCACAAGGGTAATGATATTAAGTAGACTGTTGCACTACTAATTTGATTGGGAAAAGTGGTTTGGTTACTGAACTCATAAACCCTGATCGACTGTAATGACATCAGCATGATATCTGACACTAAATATACTTGCCTATGAATTGATGTTTTCCTACTTTTGAAAGTAACAGTTTTCTTCTGACAAAGTCAAAAGTAGGGTTATTAAAAAAGAGTGACCAGTTCTCATAATTTCTTTTCATGTTATCCAATGGAAAGGGAATATGTTGCTATTTTTGTTACTTCCAGAGATTCATTGATTAGATTAACCATGTGGACGTTTTTTCAGATAGTAACTTTTTCATGATTTTTTTTTTTTTTGAGAGAAACCCGTAGCATTTCATTAAAATCGTTTGCTCATTCAAGCACTAAACGATATGTAACTTTGTTTCATGTACATGGTTTTCATTCCATGATCTCACTTTATTGTACTTTTCATATGGCAGCCAAGAAATACTATCCCTCTAGACAGAGGCTAACTCTCCCAGCAAAACCAGGTGTGTCGGCCAGACCTGTAGTTCTCAACCCAAAATCCAAGGTCTTGGACTTCTGTGAGAAGGGCAATTCTGACAATTTAACTGTGTTATTCAAGGACCTTGGCCCACAAGTCTTATACAGCACCCTCTTCTTCTTTGAGTACCTGGGCCCCTTGGTCATCTACCCCCTCTTCTACTACTTGCCTCTTTACAAATACTTCGGGTATGCTGATACCGACCGTACCATCCACCCAGTACAGACTTATGCCATGTACTACTGGTGCCTCCATTACTCCAAGAGAATTCTCGAGACCTTTTTTGTGCACCGGTTCAGCCACGCCACCTCACCTCTCTCCAATGTATTTCGCAACTGCTTGTATTACTGGACCTTTGGTGCATACATCGCATATTATGTGAACCACCCACTATACACACCTGTGAGTGAGATTCAGTGGAAAATAGGATTTGCATTCGGCTTGCTCTGCCAGGTGTCAAACTTCTATTGCCACATAATTCTGAGGAGTCTGAGAAGCCCCAGTGGGAATGGAGGCTACCAGATACCAAAAGGATTCCTGTTCAATATTGTCACTTGTGCCAATTACACAACAGAGATATACCAGTGGCTTGGTTTCAACATTGCCACACAGACTGTTGCAGGGTATGTTTTTCTTGTTGTGGCCACATCAATCATGACCAACTGGGCCATGGGTAAGAACCGCCGCCTCAGAAAGGTAAAATAAAGATTTTCTGGTTTTTGGTACTTTTTGTTCAGTATTTGGTTGTACCCATATTGGTTCAAAACTGGCTTTTGTGAAACTTGTTTAAAAATCCCACAAGTATAAGGGACACACCAACCAGGGCTGGTACTGATTGCCCATGTTATCAGCTTCTTTTGGTACAAAAGTAATTGTGTGGTTTTTATTGCCCACTCAATGCATGCCACGTGTGTCCTGCTGCACTGTCACTGTTTACCCTGCAAAACCTTCAAATGTATACATTATTACAGTTGTGAAGCTGCAAGTACCATGCCTAGCCAGAAAAATTGGAAACGTTACATGACCCATAAAGAATTGATAATTAATAAGCTGAAAAATTGGAAACATTACATGACCCATAAAGAAGTGATAAAAGATAAGCTGTAATACAATCCCACTCCCTCGCCAATCTAATCAAAAGATGCCTGATTCACGCCCCTTGATCCCCAATATATCTCTGGCATAAATGACAAGGCAATGGTAATTGGCTATTTCTAGGAAAAAAACATGAAATTGCACTGTTTTGTTTGATTTATCCAGTTATGTGGTGTGTTTCTCATATTTGTATTACTTGAGGTTCTCAATGTTTTTTTGGGAATAAATCATTTCTGTTGATCCGGGTCTCAACTGGAAATGTTTATGTTTTCAAATACAGCTATTTGATGGAAAAGAAGGCCGGCCAAAGTACCCAAGACGTTGGGTTATTCTCCCTCCTTTCTTCTAAGCATCTAGTGGCTTTGTTTGCTCTGCTACTTCCATTTTAGTTTCTTTAGTCCCTCTCTCTCTAAGGTGTGTTCTATTCCAGATGTACGCTCTTTGGTTGCAGATTTATTTTGTCACACTGGGCTGTTGAACTTTGGTAAAGACCAGGTTCTCTTTTAGTTAATCTGAGAATATTTTATTTTCATTTGTATCGTGTTATTTTGTAGTTAGTATACTGTTGTGATGGCTCTTGGCTACCATTATCTAATTTGCTGTGTTTATTGAATTAATGAGGCTGTACCGTATTTCTATTGTATCAAACATGTTAGTACAGATCCGTTGAATTTGGTCGTAATATAGGATTTTATTTGTAATTTGAATAAACCAGGAGGGACTGTACCTAATTGTTGTGCACTTGGCATCCTATAATTAAGTTCAAACGGTGCTTGATTTTGCAATTGGTCCTTAAACTGTGTCGTGGATCATGAGTTTAATCTATAAACTAGTATTTTTAGAGAAATATATTTTTTTTTTGGAAATTTGAATGACACCATTGGATGTGCCCGAAATAATCGGTCCCACCACGATTCACTAGTGAAAACAGAGGTGATCAGGATTTAAAATTAATTTTCGCCTAAATCAGAAGATCTACCTAATCTAATTGTCTGTAGTTTAGGCCCGAAAAATGTAAAAAAAAAAAAATAGTTCTTGCACACTTAATTTTTGTTTTTCTTTAAATTTACATATCGCATTTATCTCTTTTAGTTTCTAGTAGTCATTGGCATTTGGCCCGTGCATTACTACGGTTTACCTTGCTTTTGAAATATTGCAACATTTCCGTAGCTCATAATAATGTGTTGTAGTTAACTCGGTACATCATAGAAAATACATGCAATGAGAAATGATGAGCATTCCTTTCCCTTCTTTCTATCAAAAGAAATAAAAAATAAAAACCACTGGCAAATATCAAGGAAAATTAAAGTGATGATCATTCCTTCCACTTCTTTCTATCAATAGAAATGAAAAATAAATTATACTGGCAATATCAAGGAAAAAATAAGTTGACATTAGAACACATAAGAAACACATGAAATATGAGCATTCAATTGAGACTTTAGGATTTACATAAAGTTTAAAAGAGTAATAAATTGACAAATATGCGAGTATTTATTTTTAACAAAGATGGATTTGCAATTCTGAAGTAAAAATATGCAATTTTGAGATTTTAAAATAGAAACTGTGAAATTTTGTGTGTTAAAAGTATGAATATGATATTTGCAGTTTCGGAGTGAAATATATATAGGTTTGGAATTCCAAATGGATGTATATAGAAATTCCGCCTAAAATATTCGCAAGGTGAATATCAAATCTGTCCATTTAACTTCGTAAATTCATCCCACAGAATTTTCATAAAAAAACTAGACTGAAATAATTTATATTATACAATTTCTTATTTTATCGTTATTCATAACTTCGTGGTTATCTTTTTTTTTTTTAATGACGATTCAAAGTTTGGATCAGAAAGGACAAACTGATGTCATTCTTTTCCAGAAATTTGAAATAACTGAGGTGATATATAATGTTCTATGATCGTACCTAACTCATGAAAGTTATCCTTAGCATCTCTTATGAACAACATATGATATTTCTCTGGTGAAAGGGATTGCTTTGCAGCTTCCTTTTTTTTAATAAAAAATATTGTGTCTATTTTGCTTACATTATTTTGAAATTTTCTTTTAGCTAAATTGTGTAGGTCTACGAAGCCCGCTGATTTAGTTTGATTAAACCAAGTTTGTGCTCGTTTATGTTCGTAACACAATTCTCTGTTGTAAAGGGGAAATCTCACATAAGTATCCTCTAGCAAAATAAATATATCTTTCAGCTAGATTAATATTTGAAATTTTATTTTCAATATTAATTGGTAATGAACAGTAACTTATATTACAACAATGCTCCACGGACAATGAAAAATAACGTTTGATACCGAGACAATTCACAGTTCTCACTCTCCTATCATGCAAGCAAACTTGGATCAATTTATAATACTAAAAGAGTGAGTCTATGGTACTATGCATAGCACGAATTAGTCCGTACTACGGAGCCATATTTTCATTGAAACTTCTAATGGTTGATCTGAACCGTTCAACGTGATACTCACATGAATATGTACTTGCAAACTAAATTTTATATTTTTTTCAAATTTTTTTACTATATTTTAAGATAGGTAGAAAATCACTTGATCTGAAAATTCTGGACCATCCAAAAACAGTGATTTTCTACCTATCTAAAAAAATATTAAAAAAATTCTAAAAAATAGAAAAATTTAGCCCACAAGTATATTCTCATATGAAAATCATGTTGAACGGTTCGGATCGACCATTATAATTTTGAAAATGAAAATATTGATCCGTAGTACGAACCAATGTGCTATGCATAGTACCATAGACTCACTCATACTAAAATCCTTCAAATTTTTTAGCTATGTCACGCCATCTATGATTTTAACCGTCCAATTTATTTCTCTCTTTTTATTTATCTTGATCGGATGGTTCGTACATTATGTTTCTCTCTTTTAATTTAATTAATAATATTTGTTTAATATACCTAATATACATTATTACTCCTAAATAAATTCAAGTTTTCTGTGCATAATATCATGCGATGAATTGTATTGTTTATCATTATACACATTTAATGTTTAGGAAAAAAACAATTGTATCTAACATTTGTTGAATATAAAATTTATTTTATAGAATTATCTTCCTTCAAAAATTAATTTTTTCACTTGATATTTTATTTTGGAAGCTGAAATAAGTTAATAATAAACAAGAAGGGATAATTTGTCGCAAGTCTGGTGCTTGTAATACCTTCGTGCATTGCTCTTAAAAAAATAATTAAGCACTGTGATGATCAAAATTTTTATATTTACCATAAAAAAATAAACCATTTAATTACGATTTTCTATAAATTCTAAATTTGACAAGGCGACCAATTGTCGCTGTGGACAGATAAATTAAATAGTGTCCGCCATTTATTGCAGCGGATAGGCATTTTGTTAAAAAAAATTGAAATTCAGAGCGCAACCACCGTTGAATATACTTTTTTGTTAATATTTTGAAAATGAATGAAGCAACTTACAATTTGAATATACTGGAAAGAACATCAAACAAAATAGATGAAACATCTTATAATTTAGATGTACTAGAAGTACTATAAAATATTTTTCAGGCGAGATTTTTTGCAGCTATAAAAAATAAAATATTTATTGGTGTGTTACTGAAAAAAATAAAAATATTTTGGATCTGAATTATTGATCCCAGTTCAAAAATCACTTCTAGGTAAATAAAAAAATTATCGTAGTTGTTCTAGTACATTCAAATTCTAAGGTACACCATCTATTTCCCTAGAAACTATTTTATATTTTTAATATTTTAATATTTCCTAAAATTATTTCTAATGAAATAGATGGAGCATCTTATAATTTGAATGTACTAGAAGGACCGCAATAATTTTTTTATATACCAAAAGTGATTTTTGAATCAGAATCAATAACTCAGATTCAAAACATCTTTTTTTTCCAGTAATACACCAAGAAATATTTTAATTTTTTTTGACAGCTGCAAAATATCTTGGCTGAAAAATGTTTCATAGTACTAGTACATCTAAATTATAAAATATTTCATCTATTTTGTTTGATGTTCCTTCTAGTATATTCAAATTGTAAACTGTTCTATTTATTTAAAAATAATAATAAAAAATATATTCAGCTTAGCGGGGCATGATGGCTTTTGAAGCTTGGTGGAGCATGATGGCTTTTGAAGCTTTATCAGGCATTAAAATGAATTTCCAAAAAACAAATATGTTCCCTTTACACAATGACTTGGGACCTCAATTAGCCTCTATTTTTAGATGTAAAGTAGGTAAGTTCCCTCTTACATATCTTGGATTGCCTTTACAGGCAAATGGAATTAGAGCCCATGACTGGGATTTTTTGGTAAATAAATTTGCTAAAAGATTACAAGGGTGGCAGGGCAGCCTTCTTTCCATAGGAGGGAGACTCACTCTTATTAACTCAGTCTTATCCTCTATTCATTTATATACATTGTTCATACATAGGATTCCAGTATGGGTACTTAAACAGATTGATAAGATACGGAGAAGATTCTCATGGCAAGGCTCTTCATTAAAAACTAGGAAAAAATACTCATTAGTTAACTGGTATAGAGCCTGTTTGGCTAAAGAGTATAGAGGATTAGGCATATTAGATCTTAGACATATGAATACTACATTATTGCTCAAATGGTGGTGGAAGTTTAGAATCCCAACTATTCTCACCTTTGGAAAGATATCATCATCTTCAAATACCACTCTAGGCACCCTGTACCTCTTTCCTACTTTTGGAAGGAAATATTTAAACTGGATTCAATAGAACCATGCAATATCACTTATCAACCTGGTCTACAATCTCAAATGCACTTTTGCACTGATGTGTGGGATCAGAATTGTACATTAGCCACACAATATCCTGAACTATTTGCCATTTGTAGAAATCCCCATATTACCCTTAAGGAGGTCATTCAGTCCCAAGGAGATGCAGTTTTATTCAAAAGACAACTTGATACTATTATGATAGGAGAATGGTCACATATCTTACATAAAATTAGCACTATGTCTTTTACACATTTCACTGACAATATCTCATGGAAATGGGAAGCATCTGGACTGTTTTCAATAAAATAAGTATATAAAATTCTGAATTTTGGAGGTGTCAGCATTACCAGACCTCTCATCTGGTGGCAATTACCCCTCCCACATAAGATTAGGGTTTTTATATGGTTGTTTTCCTATGAGAAAATTTTAATCAAAGATAGACTTAGATCCAAAGGTTGGACAGGTTGCAATATATGTCAATTTTGTCCTGGAGAGGAAACACTTAACCACTTGTTCTTGAAATAGCCTTTTTAATCCAACAGATTTGATTTTGGATGGGATTAAGCCAACAACACTTTCATACCTGGCATTCTATTAATGACATAATTGATTTTTCGTATACTTTAGATAAACACTCATAAATAGCCTTTTTAGTACTCTTAGTGCCCTTTGTTGGAAGGTTTGGAAACTTAGAAATGAATTTTGTTTTCAAAATACACCTGCCAAATCTTTTCGTACTATGATCTTACTAATAATTGCTTTGGTTAATTACTGGTCAGGTATGGTCAAGAGACAAGCAAGAGAGATTATCCCATATTGGCTTCCAGAGGATATTGACGATATACCACTACAGATTTGGTATCCTGCTGATACGTAGCTTATACCATACTAGCCTTCAGAAGATGATGATGGTGTCCCTAGCACTGCTGCTTAAGCTATACCTTTTAGGTTATTTAAGTTTCATAGTCTTTTGGATGTTCTATGGTAGTTTGTATTGATTGTCAGACTTCTGTATTTTGTGTTTTTGCTAATTGTGCTGCGTACACTTTTCCTGTTTTCTGTTTGTAATGGACTTGGGTTTCTTAAAAGCCTTTTATCAAAAAAAAAAAAAGTTTGGTCAGAACTCAACCCAAAGAATACAAAGAAAATTAGGTTTTATGGAATTGACCTATTGGAGCCATCATCTACATTTGAAATACTGAATAGATAAATGAACTAAGTTTAATTGTCCAATTCAACTAAATTTTTTCTGGCATGTTGTACAGAAATAAAAAAAAAATTAAAAAATAGATATACTATCAAGCTGCAACAATCAAATCCAAATTAGCGGAGTAAAGGTAATGATAATATTCGTTTATGCTCTGGTTGGTCTAACATGGTTTTAGCTATCTAAATTTGAAGTATAGGTAGGTAATTTAGACTAGTTGTTCCTATGGAAAAGAGTAATAGGAAAATACTTGGCTAATATGTCTTCTATAATAAGTTGGTCAAAATAAGGAGATTCGATTCGAAACACGCAATAAAAATAGAGGGGGGGGGGAACAATTAGGGATTATATCTGAGCAATGAAATTGGAAGAAATGAAAATTGAGGTCACTTCCGACATTGTTGGTAAATAGTGGTATGGTTGGGATGAATGCGGTGGTATACCTCAACAGAGCTTACCGGGTGAGGAAGGGAGGAGAAGAACGCAATGCAGAAGAGGCCACCAGGTAGAGGAGATTGGGGATAGTGAATGCGCCGTCTCCAAAGAATGAAATGCGGAAGGAAAAATAGGACATGACGGTGGGCGATCCTAGCACCGCCATGTCCTATTTTGACATATAGGAACGATTTCGCGAAATTTTGACATATAGGAAAAAGTGATAGTCTATAACGTCCAGGGGACGTTATAGACCATCACGACCAGCTTAGCCAAAAGATTATCCTTTAACTAAATAGCGAAAAAACAAAAAAAACATAATCCCTTGACGTCTTTATCCATCACGGCCAGAGAGACAAAAAAAAATAATAAAACTCTGGACTTCATAGTCCATCACGGCCAGAGAGCTGAAAAAAATATCTGCTATATTTTTATTGTTCATCATTTCTGAAGTAGGCCGGGGAACAAACGATTTAGCTTATACCCAATCTGACGTGTCTTATATTAAATTAACCCCAAAAAAGTACTTGAAATTGACTACCTCCAAGAATAATATATTATTAGCTTATTAACCATGAAGACTTGACTTGAGGAGAGCTGGTACAAGTACTTTGTTAAAGAAGGTATGATCAATATTATTATTTTTTTCAGTGGCCGTTGGACTATGAAATTCAGAGTTTTATTATTTTTTTTTTGCCTCTCTGGCCGTGATGGACAAAGACATCCAGGAATTTTATTTTTTTGTTTTTGCACTATTTAATTAAGGGATAATCTTTTAGCTAAGCTGGTCGTGATGGTCTATAACATTCCTTAAACGTTATAGACTATCACGTTTTTCCTTTATATCAAAATTTCACGAAATTGTTCCTCATTACCAATATTTTTTAATTAAAATTCCTATTAATAAAATAAATATTGATAATGAAGACCAGTTTCACTAGATTTTGAAAAATAAGAAGAACATTATGGTTTTGTAACGTCAAAGACACTGTAGCTGGATGTTATAAATCATAATGTCCAGTTAATCTAATCGCTAATGATAGGTGTATTTTATATACACCGTCGATCTAGTTTTTATCATAAAATAACGCCAAATATCTTGTATTTTGAATATAAAGTGAATATAATACACCAAGAATCAAGTTACTGCGTTCGCTCGATGTTTCAATGCAGGAAATAGTGCAAAATGAAGAAATAATCGCCCAGTGCGGACGCACTCCCATCCAATGCGGACGCACTGGGTACTTAGCCAATTTTCCAGCGTCGCAGACCTCACAGATGAAAAGTCCGAGCGTAATGCGGACGCACTCACCTTCAGTGCGGACGCATTCGCTACTTAGCCGATTTTTGCGACTTTCAGAATCTTCCAAAATACAGAAGTTCAAGGCCAGTGCGGACGCATTCACAGCCAGTGCGGACGCACTCAGTACTTAGACTAATTTTTGATTTCTTCAGATTCCTTGGAAAACAGAAAACAACATGCCAGTGCGGACGCACTAAGATCCAGTGCGGACGCACTCAGGAAATTTCGCAGAAAATCCAGAAAAGGAAACTTGGAGCCAAAGGGGATTTGGAGCCAGTGCGACCCAAACCACTCGCACTCAACCCCAGTGCGGACGCACTGGACTCGCAGACAGCCAGAAATTTGCATTTTCAAGAGGTTTTCTATTCTTGGCTTCCAAGGAACACGTTTTAGAAAGCCAATAATAGACATGGCAGTCTGAGGAGTGCACCCACTAACCCCACTACTATCCTCTAAATTTGGGCAAGGCCTTAGGCTATAAAAGAAGAAGAATTTCATCTCTCTCATCATCCAATCTTTTATCCACTTTTCACATATAGAGAGAGAGAGATCCTGCAGAAATTCTCGAAGGCTTTTCAAGGAAGGAGAAGAAGAAGATTCAAGCAAGGAGTCGGCAAGATCGAGGTTTTAGATCTAAGAAGGGTGTAATCATTTCCTTATCTCATTTCTTATTGTTTTTGCCAATCTTTGTTATGGATCTCTCCAAGAGAGAGTAGTTCTCTTTCTAGGGGTTTAGGTCAATGCATGAACTTGTTTAATTCTATCTTATTCGGATCTTTGTTTTTATTATGATTGTGTTATCGGATTTGATTGTTAATTTCTGTGATTTATTCTTTATGAATTTCATTAGTACTCGTTCCTTTGAGTTCACCTGGTTAGGGTTTATTGAATTGAAGTAGTTTTGAAATCGCGTTGATCGTGTCTTTCCGCTTTAAGTTTATTAAATTCCGGCATTGGTCATGAGGAGACTACTAATTGAAACCATAAAGACACACCTTAGGATTGGGTTAGAAGCGACCGTACTTTGATATCCAATCCGGAACTATAGAAATTAAGGTTAGGATTTTGGTGAAGGACCGAAAGGAGAAGGCAAATCCTAATTAGGACACCTTAGAACAAATATCGATATATGCTTTGTAGCATGAGATTAAATATCCCTCTAGGTTAGTGACAGCCCTAGAATTCGAGGAACATTAATTCATAGAGCGCAAAGTAGTTGTATTAATATTTGTTCCAAAGGCTAACTTAGGTTAGAAACCTCATCAAATCAAACATGAATTTAAACAACCGAATAAATAGAATTAGCAAGGAATTGTAGACCGAATACCCCTAGATCTCCTTAAACTTGAAAACAAACCAATCTTTCTTCTCTTTATTTTATTTACATTTATTGTTTGAAACTCCTCTCTTTCGGGTATTGAACCCAACATTAGGATTTTAGAACAAAACCCCCCCCACTTTACTTTTATTGTTTTGTTTTTAATAGTAGTTTTCTTTATTAAAAATTAGTGTTTCCCTCTCTCCCTGCGGATCGACACCTAAATACTACAATCGATAGGTTGTGCGCTTGCAACTAACCTATTCTTTGAGTACGAAGGTTTATAAATTTTAAAGGCAAAAAGAGTACCAAATTCCTATATCTAAAATACTCAACAAGCTTTTTGGCGCCGTTGCCGGGGAGAATAGGATAGATACTAGTTTTTATTTTAGGAAAGTACTTTTAATTCTTAGTTTCCTTATTTACTTTTCAGAAAATTAAAAATCCAAAAATAGTTTATTTCCTTTTTTACAATTTCTGAAATTTACTTTCCTTATTTAATTTTCTGCACTATTCTCTATTTCTATTCTCTCTCTTTCACATCTTTTCTTCTCTCATAGATTTGAGCACTGGCACCGGTCACAAGGAGCCAAACCGCGAAGATCAAAGCCGGTGAACTCTCTCTTCCTCAACCAATGGCGGGTCTAGATCCACCATACGGCATGCCACGCAACTTCGTTGAGGAAGAACTTCCGAAAGGTCTTATCAACCAAGCCTTTCGTGAGCTCGATAACAATCCACCTCCTCCTCCACACAACAACCCACCGCCTCCACATCAACACGACAACAATGTTCCACCAATTCTCAACAACAATCCTTTGTTTGGTGTCAATCCAAACAACGGGAATGGCCGTAACCATCAACAAGGCCACCGCTTCGGTTTTATACCTCAAGGCCAAGATCCACGCGAAATCAAGCCGTCTCTCATCCACTTGCTTGGCCAAAGTTAGTTTGGAGGAGCCCTAAATGAAGATCCACATGCCCACCTAGCGGTATTCGAAGAGTCTTGCGGCACCTTCGCTCGAGAAGGAGAAGAGCTCGACAACCTAAAGCTCAAATGCTTCCATCTATCCCTCCGTGACAATGCAAGGACATGGCTAATGACCGTGAATCGTGACAACATAAGAAGATGGGACGACATGGAGAAGTTATTCTTAGGAAAATACTTTCCTCCATCCAAAACCCAGCACTTCCGCACGAAGATCACGACCTTCAAGCAAGCCGAGGGAGAATCTTTGACCGAGGCATGGGATAGATGGGCCGAGCTTCAACGCTTGTGCCCTAACCATGGTCTCGACATGTGGTTGCTCTTCCAATTTTTCTTTGCAGGTTGCACAATCGCCACAAAGACTCACTTGAATTCCGCCGCAGGAGGAAACATGTCAAAAATGGATCCCCATCAAGCCATTCTAATGATCGAAGATATGGCGATCAACCAAAGGGAGTGGACAGCCGAGAGAAGTGGACGTACCCAAACCACACCGGGAGTCCTAAAAACCGATGAAGTTACCGCCTTGAAAGCCCAAATAGATGCCTTGCAACATCAAATGGCACAAATGCAAAACGCCAAATCCGTGACAAAGAAGGCTTCATGCGGCATTTGTGGAGAGGCAACTCATATCACCGCCGATTGCCAAGTCCTTGTAGAAGGAGAGGAAGTCGAGCAAGTCAATGCAATGTTCTACAATCAAGGTGATAAGAGGAACGACCCGATCTACAACAAGGTTAGACCAAATGATAACTCAAATACATACAACCCTAACACAAGGTGGAACCATTCAAATTTCAAGTGGAAGACCGACAATGACAACTCCAACCAATACCAAGGTAATTCCAACCAATATCAAAACCGGTCGAACCAAAACTCGTATCAAGGACCTTCTCAAAACAGTAAATTAGAAAAAATTATAGAAGGACTTGTACTATCTCAAAACGAGTTCATGAACCAACAAAGGAACACCAACACCGAAATTTCGGATTCCTTGAGGAACTTCAACAATAGGTTCGAGTTCTTAGAGACTAAGACAAAGATGCTAGAAAACCAAATAGCACAACAAGCATCTTCGTCATTTCGTCAACAAGGCACTCTACCGGGCAAAACCGATATCAATCCAAGGGAGCAAGCGAAAGCCATAACCTTGAGAAGCGGCACGGAATACGAGGGACCAAAGATGCCCAGCGGAGATGAGTCTCAACAACCACCAAATGAGGCACAACCACCTCAAACTCCTCTCAGCGCGGACGCAACCATTCCTAATGCGGACGCACCGGCATCGGAAAAATCTCAAGAACCGGGTAAATCAAACCCGGCCAAGGTAAAACCAAACGAAACTCCTAAGTATATCTCACCGCATAGGTTTATACCATTCCCTCAAAGGTTAGTTAAGAGCAAACTTGACCAACAATATGCCAAATTCGTAGAACACCTCAAGAAATTGAATATTACCATCCCTTTTACCGAAGCAATAACTCACATGCCCACTTATGCGAAATTTTTGAAAGAAATTTTATCCAATAAAAGAACAATTGAGGAAGTGGGCACGGTGTCCCTTAATGAGGAGTGTAGCGCCCTCTTCTTAAACAAGCTACCTCCAAAATTAAAGGATCCCGGAAGCTTTGTGATTCCATGCATGATAGGTAATACCGAGTTCAAGAGGTGCCTATGTGATTTAGGCGCAAGTGTGAGCCTCATGCCTAAAACCGTTTATCAAAGGCTAAATCTTGTTGATTTGAAAGATACAAGGATGTCATTACAACTAGCCGATAAGACGGTAAGGTATCCCGAAGGAATTGCGGAGGATGTTATTGTAATGATTGGTAAATACTTCGTCCCGGTGGATTTTGTAGTGGTTGAGATGGAAGAGGATACTCATACCCCTCTTCTATTGGGGCGTGACTTCCTTACCACAGCAGGTGCAAACATAGATGTCAAAGAAGGAAAGATATCCTTTGACATTGGGGGCGAAAAGGTAAATTTTCACATGTTTAATGCCATCAAATTTCCTTCAAATGATAATGATTCTATATGTAGAGTGGAAGTTTTAGATTCCATTATAGCTGCCCATATGGAGAAGGAGATGGTCAATGAACAACTGGACCAAATTCTGGAAGAAACCGGCTCCGAAAACAACACAGATGATGAAAATAACCCTCAGTGCGTCCGCACTGCCGCCCAGTGCGTCCGCACTCAGCATGAGGGAGCTGACGATGGGAATGTCCGAGCGCAGTGCGTCCGCACTGACCACGAATGCGTCCGCACTGACCACGAATGCGTCCGCACTGACCACGAATGCGTCCGCACTGACCATGAATGCGTCCGCACCCAGCACATTTCCAGCCAGGATGCATCTCAGATTTCAGAAAATCAACCTCAGTGCGTCCGCACTGGCCCTCAGTGCGTCCGCACTCATGCCGAAATAGCCCAAATCGAAGGGATTTTGACCAATTCTGCACCACCGAAGGTCGAACTCAAGCCTCTGCCACCTACCCTTCGCTATGAATACCTGGGAGAGGGCGAGACATATCCGGTGATTGTAAATTCCGAGCTCAACAAAGAACAAACCGAGAAGCTTTTACACGAGCTAAGGCTTCATCGGAAAGCAATCGGCTACACAATCGACGACCTAACCGGAATCAGTCCATCCCTTTGCATGCATAGAATTCTAATGGAGGACGACCACAAACCCACCATTGAAGCTCAACGAAGGCTCAATCCGAATCTAAAAGAAGTGGTGAAGAAGGAAATCCTAAAACTACTTGATGCGGGCATCATCTACCCAATCTCCGATTCTAAATGGGTAAGTCCGGTCCATGTAGTACCAAAGAAGGGAGGCACAACTGTGGTGAAGGGCGAAGGCGACAAAATGATATCCACAAGGGTGATCACGGGATGGAGGATGTGCATCGATTACCGCAAGCTTAACAATGCAACAAGGAAGGATCACTTCCCTCTACCATTCGTGGACCAAATGCTCGAAAGGCTAGCTAATCACTCACATTTTTGCTACCTAGATGGGTATAGCGGATTCTTTCAAATCCCTATTCACCCCGATGACCAAGAAAAGACGACCTTTACTTGCCCTTATGGTACATTCGCATACCGTAGGATGCCGTTTGGTTTATGCAATGCCCCAGCTACATTCCAAAGAGCCATGATGGCTATTTTTTCCAGATTTATTAGAAAAATCCGTGGAAGTTTTCATGGATGACTTTTCAGTTTTCGGTACTTCTTTTGATGATTGCTTAACTAATTTGATCAAAGTTTTAGAACGTTGTGAGCAGGTCAATTTGGTGCTAAACTGGGAGAAATGCCATTTCATGGTACAAACGGGGGTAGTTCTAGGCCACGTGGTGTCTTCCAAAGGCCTAGAAGTCGACCAAGCAAAGGTGGAGGTGATCGAAAAATTGCCATATCCAACATGTGTGAAGGATGTGAGGAGTTTCTTGGGCCATGCGGGATTCTATCGGCGTTTCATCAAGACCTTCTCAAAATCTGCAAACCACTTACTAACTTAACTATGAAAGATGCAGAATTTATATTTGATGAACCTTGTATTGTTGCTTTTGATAGGATTAAGAAGGTGCTAATCTCAGCCCCAATTCTCCGACCTCCTAATTGGGATGTGCCCTTTGAAATCATGTGTGATGCAAGCGACTTCGCCGTTGGAGCCGTTCTAGGGCAAAGGATCGACAACAAGCCACATGTGATCTATTATGCAAGCAAAGTCCTAGACGAAGCGCAAATGAACTACACAACCACAGAAAAGGAATTCTTGGCCGTGATATTCTCTATCAACAAATTCCGATCCTACTTGGTTGGATCCAAGGTGATTGTGTACACCGATCACGCGGCAATTCGATACCTTCTCAACAAGAAAGATGCCAAGCCACGCCTAATCCGATGGATCCTCTTACTCCAAGAGTTCGATCTCGAAATCAAGGACAAGAAAGGCACCGAAAATTTAGTGGCGGACCATCTATCACGCATTACCAACGAATCGAAGGATGACGACATGCCCATAGACGACTCGTTCATAGACGAACAACTCTACGCAGTCAACCACCAAGAGGCGCCATGGTATGCGGATTTCGTCAACTACCTTGCATGCGGTATCATACGCCCAGATTTATCCTTCCAACAACGAAAGAAATTCCTTTGGGATGTCAAACAATATTTTTGGGATGAGCCGTTGCTATTTAAACTGGGGGTAGATGGAATTCATAGGCGATGTATACCTCACGAAGAAACCAAACAGATTCTCGATTGTTGCCATTCATCTCCCTATGGAGGACACGCTTCAAGCCACAAAACCGCCGCCAAGGTTCTTCAAGCCGGGTTCTTTTGGCCCACGCTTTTTGAAGATGCAAAAGACTATGTGCTTAGGTGCGACAAATGCCAAAGAACCGGGAACATATCAAGGAGACATGAGATGCCGCTCAACGTAATTCTAGAGGTAGAATTATTTGATGTTTGGGGGGTCGACTTCATGGGACCTTTTCCGAGTTCTTGCAACAACAAGTACATCCTTGTAGCGGTCGATTATGTGTCAAAATGGGTAGAAGCCGTGGCAAGCCCAACCGCCGACTCCGCCGTGGTAAGGAAGCTTTTTCTAAAAACTATCTTTCCTAGGTTTGGAGTACCCCGAGTGGTGATTAGTGATGGTGGCTCTCATTTCATCAACCGCCAATTAGACGGTCTCCTATTCAAATACGGAGTCAAGCACAAAGTAGCTACACCATACCACCCTCAAACAAGCGGGCAAGTGGAGGTATCCAATCGCGAAATAAAAAGCATCCTACAAAAGGTGGTGAACACATCACGAAAAGATTGGTCACTCAAACTAGATGAAGCTCTTTGGGCGTATCGGACCGCTTTCAAAACACCCATAGGTATGACTCCCTTCAAGCTAGTATATGGGAAGCCATGCCATTTGCCGGTTGAACTCGAGCACAAGGCATATTGGGCAATAAGGGCCCTAAATTTCGACATGAGGGCAGCCGGTGAAAAAAGGGTTCTTGACCTACATGAGCTAGAAGAATTGCGCCTAAATTCCTATGAAAATGCTAAGCTATACAAAGAAAAGACAAAGAGGTGGCACGACAAGCATATCATAAAGCGAAACTTTCAAGAAGGAGACACGGTTTTGTTGTACAACTCACGCCTCCGGCTCTTTCCCGGGAAGCTAAGATCACGATGGAAGGGCCCATTCGAAATAACGAAGGTATTCGACCATGGCGCAATCGAGATATGGAGCAAAGAAACCGGGGCATTCAAGGTGAACGGACATCGCCTCAAACATTTCAACCATGCAAATCCTATAGGCGACAAGGAGATTATGGGCCTAGAAGATCCACACACTCAATAGTGAGCCCTAATCGTGTCGAGCTCACGACGTAAAATTGAGCGCTTCTTGGGAGGCAACCCAAGCTTTTTTTTTTTTTTTTATTTTGTTTTTCTTTATTATTCTGCACTTAGTTTAATTTTAAATTTTCAAAAATTTCGATTACCTAACTTTAGTAGGCTTGCAGGACGAAAAAGCATATAAAAACCTGAGTGCGTCCGCACTGATCACCAATGCGTCCGCACTAGCTACTTAGAAAATTCTTACTTCAGGTTTAATCATCAGACCGAGCGTAGTGCGTCCGCACTGACCCCCAGTGCGTCCGCACCGACAGAAACTACATGTCTGCGCAGTCTACCCAAGACCAATGCGTCCGCAGTAAAATTCAGTGCGTCCGCACCCGAGTACCATGCCGAAGAAATCATCCGCCAACAAGAAGCGCAGGTATGCGGAGGGCCAAGGAAGTCGCGGACCACCTCCTTATCCACCCGCCTTGCCACTCAACGAAGGTCAAGAGCTAAGGTACAACCTTCTGCAGGGCCGCCGAACCCTCGAGCCGTCTAGATGGATAAGCCGCGATACACTCAACCAACTCGGACTCCTCGAGTCGGTGCAAATGCTTACCGAGCGGCTTGGCTTGTGGGATTTTCTTTGTGATGAGGTCCCGACATATGAAAGACTTACTATCGAGTTCCTCTCCTCGTACGAATTCGACCGGGGCTCTCGAACACTAAACTTCAACCTCGGGGGCTTCTCACACATGTTGCACACCACAGAACTCATGCAAGCCCTCGATCTATCCACCGAAAATGTCGATCGGATGCGCACCAGTCTCGACTTCTTCCATGACATGAGCGAGGCCCAATTCCGCGTCCTAACATGCCAAGACGGGATCCTCGGCCAGCAAAGGGTAAAGAATGTCCTCCATCCGGCCCTCCGATACCTCCAGCGGGTACTCTCTCACACTCTCTTTGCCCGAGGGGAGAGCGCATCGGTCTTCAACCAAGGAGATATGGTGTATGTATGTTGCATGCTCCGGCGCAACAATGGTGAGATGGACTATATGCCGCACATCGGCTACAACTTGGCAAAACACATGCAAAGTGTGTCGCACAACATGCGATCGGGTGGAAAGATTCGAATTGGAGGCATTGTCACAAAAATTGCCCAGCACTTGCAAATACCGACCGTTGGTGATGTGGTAGTACCCGGTTACACGCTAGTAGACCTCGACGGTCTATTTCGGGCGAGGCTCATCCGATGGGATGATATACAAGAGGCTTGGATCAATTTGGGTCCAAAGGACAACATCCGGCACAGTTTGCCTCTAGAAACTCCAATTGATCCCTTGGATACCGACACTTGGAAGATTGTCGATGAGCCGCTCGAGCCACCACTACCACAACCGGCGCAACCACAACAACCTCCACAACAAGCCGCACCCGATGCCGCACAAGCACAAGGTATGCCATCCAACCAACAAATTTGGGACTTTATGCAGACCATGAACACCTCCATCAACAACTTGAGCATCAATGTTGGTAATCGCATGGATCGCATGGATGGCCGTATGGATGCCTTTGACCGCCGATTTGATGCATTCGACCGCCGCTTTGATGAGGTCGAGGCCGAGGCCGCCCAGGCGACCCACTATTCCCGCCGAGGATGCATGTACGCCAACCCGCATTTTGAAGATGATCCACCGACACCACCATACCAAAGACGGGCCGCTCAAAGGAGAGAGCACGAGATGGCACTGGAACGTGAAGCAGCAAGGCTTGCACAAGAAGCCGCGGCAGCAGCTCAAGGAGGAGAGCAAGGAGGAGAGCAAGGAGGAGACAATGAAGAAGAAGAAGATGAGGACGACGAAATGGTTTTCGACGAGGATTGATCCCGCGCAACACCACCACCATTATACGCCAGTAAAGTAGTTCATGTTTCTTCTCTCTTTTTAGTTTATTTTTCGCATTGAGGACAATACTTTATTTAAGCTTGGGGGATGGGAAGAAATTGTATCTGCATGCATGTTTATTTTTCAGTTTTTTTGAAAACTTTTTAGGATTTATAACCTTGCTTTTTACTTGACCATGAATAGGATTTGTGATTTTGAACTTAATTGCTTGCGATTACGAATTTGTCAAGATGTTTTACGAGGTTATGAAAAATAGAGTCTTGCATAATTGGACTTAATTGTCTAAAAATGCATAAAGTATAAAATCATGTTTAAAATTTGTGTTAAAAGTTGGCAAAAATAAAGTTGATTGATAAATTTGAGTGATTGACAAAAATTAAAAGTATTCTTGCACGATTTTTCAAATTTTTGGCAAAACCCTTAAAATAATTTTGAAATGACGACATAGTTTGGCGAAAAACTTTGTGGAAATAAAGGTGTTTGAAATTGCGACATTAGGAATCTAAATTTATTAGAGAAGCCATTTAGATTTGAATTTTTTTTAGAAAAATAAGATATCCGTAAGTATGAAATAAATTAGACTTGGGTTGTGTGTATTCATGATATGTGCATAAATGTTGAAAAATTAGATAAAATTGAAAATTATGAAAATAAAAGATGACTCCAATGACCTATGTTACGGCTTCATGACGTACTTATGGTTATGAGTCCTTAGCACTCTTGCTCCGCTAGTCTCCCGATAAAATTGACATTCGTGTTAATGGAAGGGTTAGACTAAGAGCATGCAAAGCACCCTTGAATTAGAACGGTTGGGTACGGTTAACTACTTGTAACTAACCGGTGCTTAAATGAGGATAGGGAAAATAGTGCTAAAATCTTGAATAAGTGTTCAAAGTGAGAAAATCAAAAGCAACAAAAACAAAAGGAATATGCATGTATCAACGCACGAAATCCGTAATTATTCTTACCCAAGTTTGATTCAAGCTTGGGGGTATTTTGAAAACTCTACATTTTAAATGGCATATCTTTTAAAATTTAGGTATACGAAGTTTACAAATTCAAAAACCTTTAAGGAAATAAAAGTTAGAGTAATCGAATTGTGGGTTGATTCATAATTATTAGAGGGTTGAACTTGGAATTTGAAAAATATGCATGGGGACTTTTAAATTTTGACAAGATCATACAAGTTTTTCATTTTGAGAAATATATACTTGATATAGGGTTGAATTGTAGATCGAATTATATTTCAAAGTTTAAATGTTGCTTAGGGACAAGCAAAGTTCAAGCTTGGGGGTATTTGATAGGTGTATTTTATATACACCGTCGATCTAGTTTTTATCATAAAATAACGCCAAATATCTTGTATTTTGAATATAAAGTGAATATAATACACCAAGAATCAAGTTACTGCGTTCGCTCGATGTTTCAATGCAGGAAATAGTGCAAAATGAAGAAATAATCGCCCAGTGCGGACGCACTCCCATCCAATGCGGACGCACTGGGTACTTAGCCAATTTTCCAGCGTCGCAGACCTCACAGATGAAAAGTCCGAGCGTAATGCGGACGCACTCACCTTCAGTGCGGACGCATTCGCTACTTAGCCGATTTTTGCGACTTTCAGAATCTTCCAAAATACAGAAGTTCAAGGCCAGTGCGGACGCATTCACAGCCAGTGCGGACGCACTCAGTACTTAGACTAATTTTTGATTTCTTCAGATTCCTTGGAAAACAGAAAACAACATGCCAGTGCGGACGCACTAAGATCCAGTGCGGACGCACTCAGGAAATTTCGCAGAAAATCCAGAAAAGGAAACTTGGAGCCAAAGGGGATTTGGAGCCAGTGCGACCCAAACCACTCGCACTCAACCCCAGTGCGGACGCACTGGACTCGCAGACAGCCAGAAATTTGCATTTTCAAGAGGTTTTCTATTCTTGGCTTCCAAGGAACACGTTTTAGAAAGCCAATAATAGACATGGCAGTCTGAGGAGTGCACCCACTAACCCCACTACTATCCTCTAAATTTGGGCAAGGCCTTAGGCTATAAAAGAAGAAGAATTTCATCTCTCTCATCATCCAATCTTTTATCCACTTTTCACATATAGAGAGAGAGAGATCCTGCAGAAATTCTCGAAGGCTTTTCAAGGAAGGAGAAGAAGAAGATTCAAGCAAGGAGTCGGCAAGATCGAGGTTTTAGATCTAAGAAGGGTGTAATCATTTCCTTATCTCATTTCTTATTGTTTTTGCCAATCTTTGTTATGGATCTCTCCAAGAGAGAGTAGTTCTCTTTCTAGGGGTTTAGGTCAATGCATGAACTTGTTTAATTCTATCTTATTCGGATCTTTGTTTTTATTATGATTGTGTTATCGGATTTGATTGTTAATTTCTGTGATTTATTCTTTATGAATTTCATTAGTACTCGTTCCTTTGAGTTCACCTGGTTAGGGTTTATTGAATTGAAGTAGTTTTGAAATCGCGTTGATCGTGTCTTTCCGCTTTAAGTTTATTAAATTCCGGCATTGGTCATGAGGAGACTACTAATTGAAACCATAAAGACACACCTTAGGATTGGGTTAGAAGCGACCGTACTTTGATCCAATCCGGAACTATAGAAATTAAGGTTAGGATCTTGGTGAAGGACCGAAAGGCGAAGGCAAATCCTAATTAGGACACCTTAGAACAAACATCGATATATGCTTTGTAGCATGAGATTAAATATCCCTCTAGGTTAGTGACAGCCCTAGAATTCGAGGAACATTAATTCATAGAGCGCAAAGTAGTTGTATTAATATTTGTTCCAAAGGCTAACTTAGGTTAGAAACCTCATCAAATCAAACATGAATTTAAACAACCGAATAAATAGAATTAGCAAGGAATTGTAGACCGAATACCCCTAGATCTCCTTAAACTTGAAAACAAACCAATCTTTCTTCTCTTTATTTTATTTACATTTATTGTTTGAAACTCCTCTCTTTCGGGTATTGAACCCAACATTAGGATTTTAGAACAAAACCCCCCCCCACTTTACTTTTATTGTTTTGTTTTTAATAGTAGTTTTCTTTATTAAAAATTAGTGTTTCCCTCTCTCCCTGCGGATCGACACCTAAATACTACAATCGATAGGTTGTGCGCTTGCAACTAACCTATTCTTTGAGTACGAAGGTTTATAAATTTTAAAGGCAAAAAGAGTACCAAATTCCTATATCTAAAATACTCAACAGCTAATGATCTCTAATTATCAAAAAATACTGTAGCTGGACGTTCTGGTCTATAACGTCTAGCTACAGTGTTTTTTTTCTTTCCAAAAAATTTCGCAAACTGAAACAAAAAAAGAAAAAACACTGTAACTGGACGTTATAGTTTATAACGTCCAACTACAGTGTTTTTTGTTAATTAGAGATTCATTAACGATCAAATTAACTAAACATTATAAACCATAACATCTAGCTACAGTGCTCTAAACATTACAAACCATAATATTTTTTCTATTTTCAAAATTTAGCAAAACTATTCCTTGGTATTTGTTTTGTTTTTTCCTATTAATAAAAAAATGGAGGAAGTCAGGATGTTACTGTTCCTCACTACAGGAACACACCATTGCCCTTTTACTATATATAATGCAAGTCAACTTAGCCATGGACCTGGATTTTTTGTATGCCATTATTTTGTGGTCATTAACATTGGTAATGTGCTCTTCCTTGTATAAAATAGTCAGATAGAATGGACACATGACAACAGGTCACGGAAGATCTGACATGCTATTTAGAAAAGGCCTGGCTGCACGTCTTCCAAAGCTCTCCATCTTTCCTCCTCTTGAATTTATGTTTTTAAAAGTTTAAAAGCTGTTTCGACCGTGGACGGTTGTATGTTTCAACTTCAAATCCTCTCTCCCAGCTGCAACAGCCAACAGGCCCCCACTGCATCATTTATTTTCTCATTACATTCAGTCATTTTATTTACTACCTCACTTGGATAAACTTTCTCACTTCTTTATTATAATCACCCACCTTATTCAATACTCATTAGAAAAGTCAAGAGTAATTATTGTTTCAAAGAATTTGCAGTTCAGAACCCATTACAAACATAATTGTTACCTTGACTATAAATAAATCCTCTGCATTTCTTCAGTGTAATTTAATCTACTTTTCATATGACAGAAGTTTAAATTAAAAAATAAACGATTTTGAATTAATTAAGCTTGGAGTGGATGTTGAAGTATACAAAAAGAATAATAAACAAATGAAATTGTTCTTAATGATTATTTTTTTATTTTTATTTTTTTATCATAAAAGCCCTTAGGCAATTTTTTTTTTTTTATAAAAGAGCTAATTAAGAGTAAAAAAGGCGAACATTTAATGCTCTCTCCTATTCACGGTCAAAATATAGAAAAGCAAAAAAAGGAAAGAAAAAACAAAAACAAAAGAGACATATCTCCCTTCAAACCGCTTCCCATTGGATTTATCCTTAGTCAACTCCTCAAAAAAGGATATTTTTTAATTTTTTTCTCTCTCTCTCTCTCAGCATGCAACCCCTCCCACCCTCTACCTCACAAGGTCAACTCTGTCTCTCTCTCTCTCTCCATCCACTCCTCTAAAAACAAAAACCGAAAGCAACAAACAGCCAATCAGGCAATCGCCATCTCCATGCCGCTCTGACAATGGGTAACAGCATTAAGCCGTGCTTCTCCGGCCACCCACACGTGTCCCCTGCCGCCGTCTCCTTCGAGCCCCATCCCGACGATAGCATTGGCCACGCCTTCTCCTACCAACCCGAGCAATCAGCTACCGCAACCACCGCTAACGCTTCTCCTATCACAAACAACCCAACTGTCAGGATCAACGGAGCGGCGATAAGCGCAAATACATCAACAGCTCTCTCTTCGAGCCTCTTTACCGACAGCTGCAGCCTGATAACAGCCTCTCCGGCCGCCTCATTCGAGAGTTCCCGTTCCTTCACCTCCAACGTTCTACAGTCACGCCCCTCTGCCTCCTTCTCTGGCCATCTGTCAGGTCCGCTGTCAGAAGCCGGCTCTCTGTACTCCGAGCGCAGCGGCTTCTTCTCTGGCCCGTTAGATGCAAGCCTCTCCTGCTCTTCCCTCAACTCCAGTGCTGGTGCCCGACTCCAGCGCTCCTTTTCTCAGATCATTGCCGAACGGCGCGCTGGCCATTGCCACCGCAGATCCCGGCCCCTTGCTCGGCTCTTATCCAAGCTGTGTCGCAGCAAGAAAGCGCACGCTCCAACGAACAATGGGATAGCGAGTCATGAGCGAGACAGCAAGAGAGGTTGTAAAGAGCGCTGTGTGGAGGATACGAGCAGCGTTCAATGGGCGCAGGGGAGAGCTGGAGAAGACAGAGTACATGTCGTTGTCTCAGAAGAACACGGCTGGGTTTTCGTCGGCATTTATGATGGTTTCAACGGCCCAGATGCCACCGATTTTCTCCAGACACATCTCTATCCGGCAGTACATCTGGAACTGAAAAGGATTTTTGTCGGGAACCATGAGCCCGATCAAATCTCCTCAGAGCCTGATACTAACACTAACATAAGCTCAAACGCCAATGCAAATACTAACCAAGAATCAGATTGTTGCAGCACTAATGAATACGTAAATCTTTCCAATGTCAATAGAGTACTGAGAAATCAACTGACAGGGTCCCAGTCGAGCTGTTCCAAAGGCCAACATAAGCAAATCTTGAATGCTCTGGCAGAAGCGTTGAAGAAAACAGAGAAGGCGTACTTTGAAATGGCTGATCAGATGGCGGCGCGAAATCCTGAACTGGCAATGATGGGGTCATGCTTGCTCGTCGCATTGATGAAGGGAGATCATGTGTATTTGATGAACGTCGGGGATAGCCGTGCTATTCTGGCACAGAAGAACGAGCCGGACTTGATCAATATATTAGGTAGGGCACCACATGACATGACAATTTGCGGGGAGGAGATACGGCGTGCCTTCGACGTGACCGATTTCGAGGGGCTCACCGCAAAGCAGCTCACATCTGATCACAGCACCAACATTGATGAGGTAATTAAGGTTGCTTCAACCGACGTTTAAATTTTTTGCCGTATCAATCGATCATATTGCATTGACACTTAGGAAAGACTGTCCAATTGAATTAACACATTGCCTAATTTTTTCTTTGAAAAAAAAATGTAGGAGGTAAAGAGGCTCGAGATGGAGCATCCAGATGACCCCAAAGTGGTGGAAAATGACAGAGTTAAGGGCAAATTGAAGGTCACTAGAGCTTTTGGTGCCGGTTTTCTGAAGAGTGTGAGCTTCTGTATCTGATCTACTTATAATAACTTTTGTGATTCCAAACTTATGTAGCCAATGCATGTTGCACAGAAATATTACATCATGTTCATCAGCAAGGAATTATTATTTTCTTTTGAAAGGATGGTCACAGCAAGAATTAAGAACATATAAGTCTCAGTAGTTTGTAGATGTACGCTGATGTACCTATTAGTAGCACAATCCAAAATTTGTGAATCCTGATTATAATTCAAATCCAAAATAATTGAAAATAAATGAAAATAAAATTAAACACCCTATCCAAAATATGATAAATTCGTTGGAAATTGGTCTGGAGGTACATATTTTTATTTATTCTAAAATTTACCCTTTTCTTCACATGTATGCAGCCGAAGTGGAATGACCAATTACTCGAGGCCTTCAAAATAAAAAATTACATCGGCACCATGCCATACATTACGTGTTTGCCTGGTCTATATCATCATAAAATTCGATCCGAAGATAAATTTCTCGTGTTGTCATCTGATGGGCTTTACCAGTATTTCACTAACGAAGATTTAGTCAACGAAGTAAACCTCTATGTTGCTAACAACCCTGACGGCGATCCTGCTCAGCACCTCGTTGAAGAGGTTCTTCACCGTGCAGCCAATGAGTACGGTAAGCCACACCAAATACAAATATGAACTTCAAGTCTTCAATAAATGCTCAAGTATAGAAGTCCTGTACATCCCGTAAAGGCTGGTCGTCTTTTTTAACAATTTTCTGATGGTCCATAGGAGCTCTGAGCCTCTGATTTATCAAAGCTGAATGCTTAACTGTCATTATTGATATATCTAAGAGCTAATAAGGATAAATATAGTTCATAATACTGACTTTCCGCTTACAAATTCGATACCTTATACAGAGGCTAAGAGAGCCTTGTTAAAAAAAAATAGCAATAATAGAGTAATAACTTGCTGGCATTGTTGCCTACAACTCAGAATTACAGAGTACATGGTAAGTACCTGTGTAAGTGCACCTGTATGTTTCTTTTACGTTCTAAACATGACATGTATGATTGCAGGTATGGAGTTTCATGAACTAGTGAGCATACCGCAAGGAGACCGAAGGAAGTATCACGACGATGTTTCCATTATTATCATTTCACTCGAAGGAAGAATGTGGCGATCCTCAATGTAGATATCAGAAAGGAGGCCAATAACAAAGGCGATACTGATGCAAACTTCCGAAACTAAATTACAAGCCAGCTCTGCATGCGTGCAATTCTCTTTTGAATAAATCTGAAAGAGTTCGATCGAGTTGGTGCGGTTCGGGAACTTACTGAAGCTTTTAATTCGGTAATTGGTTTTGATTTTTCACATTAACTCTCAGGTGTGTTGTTCTCCCTGTGGGTACCTTGCCCTGGGTTCCATAGCTTCCTTCTGGTATACTATTTTTCTTTTCTTTTCTTTTCTTTTCTTTTCTTTTTGAATTTGAATTCAACAATTCTTTTGTTTTGTTAATTTGAACGGGGACATACATGATGTAAATATTCTTGGGTACGGTGTTCATAGAATAAATGAGCATTGCAAGAAAGGGAATATTTTCAGGAGATTCTTTTTAATTCATTAGGAATATATCATAATTTCCAGTTATCATAATCTAAGCTGATCATGCGTCGCACATGCAAATAGTTCTTAGCGAAAAATTTAATAAAGCAACTGTCAGTAACACAATATTATACCCAACAAATGAAAATAATATTCTTCGCCAGCTAACCAGAAAAATTAAAAATAATATAAATGATAATAAGATTCTTAAATTTCATCGTGCATTGTAGTGGGAGCTTTATTTCTCTTTTAATTCTCGGAATCAATATAAAAGATAACTATATTTTGTGGTGAAAACAAAATTGATAAAGCAACGTAAATTCTAACATAGCAATTATATTATTACTAGCGTTAGCAAACTGTATCACAATCATGACATACATTATCACTTCACGGGCTTCAGACAAAATATAATCACTTCATTAATTATATAAGGATTTCTTTTTTACAAACCATAATTAGAAAAATTAAATACAGAGAACCAACATGATATTTTTTTTCTTTTTACAAAAAACCATAAGCACCGAATAGCATATTCGGTACCTCTCATTTATTATTAAGAGATACTCGAACAGACTATTCGGCATCAGGGGTGGATCCAGAATTTTGGTCAGGGGTAGGCACAAATATTGACAAGAGTATAATTTTTTTTTCTCCTGACGAATCAGATCGGAGTAGTGGATAGGGATCCAAAAAAGTCACGGCACGACCGAATACGTCATTGCACGATACGGTTCTGTCACGGCACGTGTACCGATTATGTGCCGTGACCATGTTTCAAAAATTTGGCACGACAAGGCACATCACACAAAAGATTTGGTCACGACACGACACATGATCGAATGTTGAATCTTAAATAAACTAACCTCAATTATGAAAAAAATAGTTAAACGTGACAAATGTGACTGGTCACGTTTGGACACGACACGTATGATCACGGCGTGATTAACGTGTTGTGACCATTCACGTGCCATGACTATCCTTCCAAATTTGGTCACGACATGACACGTAATCCAAGTTACCACGTGACTAGTCACGGCACAGTACATATTTATATCCTTAGTAGCGGACGTCTTTTTTCTCCTAACATATCAACGATTATTCTAAGTAGAGTAACGAATCAGACTACGTCTTTTTATCTGTCTTTCTTTTACTGTCTTTCTTTTACGTGAATATCAGTCTGAACTGACTTTTATTTCCGTGTAATTTTCTTCTACTGGACTGTGAATTAAATCCAGGAGTAGTCATTATAACCATCCAGGGGTAGGCACAAGTATAAAATACTACTAGATCTAAAAATGGTACGGAATACCTCTTGAAAATAAATAGGAGGTACCGAATAACTATTCGATACTTATGATTTTTGTAAAAAAAAAAAAAAATCCCTAACTTTCGTTTTTCTAATTATGGTTTGTAAAAAAAATTGTTATATAGAGTTTGCTAGTTCTTTTATGTTTCCAGTATGCCGGATATCCTTCTTCCAAAGTTCCAGTTTTATAATCATTCTGGTTACGAAGCTTCTATTTTTAATTTTATTAAATACTCGATACAAGTCAAAGATCTCAAATTACGTGAAGATTCTTTGTATATTTCTTTATGAACTGTCTCCTTTGCAACTTGTCGAAATGAACTTTTCTTTTGAGAGTAATATTATTTTGAGTGAGGCTATGGTGCTATGCATAGCACGGATGGGGTCCGTGCTACGGCTCAAAATTTGACTTTTTAAAATTTTAACGGTCGATCCAACCGTTCAATGTGATAATCATATGAATATGTACTTGCAAACTAAATTTTATATTTTTTCGAATTTTTTTACTATTTTTTTAGATAGGTAGAAAAATCAGTGTTTTCTGAAAATTCTGGACCATCAAAATTCTACCTATCTAAAAAATAGTAAAAAAATTCGAAAAAATATAAAATTTAGTTTGCAAGTACATATTCATATGGTTATCACATTGAACGGTTGGATCGACCGTTAGAATTTTGAAAAGTCAAATTTTGAGCCGTAGCACGGACCCCATCCGTGCTATGCATAGCACCATAGCCTCACTCTATTATTTTTACCTTAAGAGCATATAAAAAAAATAGATCAGATCAATTTAGAAGTGAAAACAATTGACTGCAGCGAAGCACGTAACTACAATAAAGTTGCTAGCATTGGCCGTAGTTGTGTCAGATTATTATCCAGAAAACAATCAAAGAAATTATTAACAGAGAGCGAGACAAAAGAAGGACCTTTAATTCAAACCTTTGCTATCATTGACAATTTGACATTGACAGGATAGAAAGTAATTGAAGGCTATCTTATCTTACAGCAGAGCACAAATCATATATAATTGAAGGCTATCTTATCTTACGACTTTTGTTTGAGACCGAATGTCATTGCATGCCGAATACAATATATTATGATGACATCATAATTATAATATGCTATTTAATTTGTCGATGTCAATAAAAATATGAAAAAAATTAAACGAACAGTTTAAATTACATGTCGACAGAATTATGCCATAAATATTAATGAGTGAGGCTATGGTGCTATGCATAGCACGGATGGGGTCCGTGCTACGGCTCAAAATTTGACTTTTTAAAATTCTAACGGTCGATCCAACCGTTCAATGTGATAACCATATGAATATGTACTTGCAAACTAAATTTTATATTTTTTCGAATTTTTTTACTATTTTTTTAGATAGGTAGAATTTTGATGGTCCAGAATTTTCAGAAAACACTGATTTTTCTACCTATCTAAAAAAATAGTAAAAAAATTCAAAAAAATATAAAATTTAGTTTGCAAGTACATATTCATATGGTTATCACATTGAACGGTTGGATCGACCGTTAGGATTTTAAAAAGTCAAATTTTGAGCCGTAGCACGGACTCCATCCGTGCTATGCATAGCACCATAGGCTCACTCAATATTAATTTATAAAAATATGAGTGTATTGACGAAAGGATCTATGGCGGTCAGAAGTTTGAATAATGATACTCCAAGAATAATGAAGAATACATTCAGAATTTTAATTTTTGAGTTAAAAATACTATTGAAGATATCAAATAGATTTATCATAAGAGTTGAACATACACTACTAGAATAATCGTTTTTTGCATGCCCGGCACCAGTTTTTTGCATGGTTGTGATGGCTCATGCAAAAGAAATGGCGTTTGTTGACTTTTTAAACTTGTTGCATGCGAATCCCCATGTAACAGGACTCGCATGCAATTGTGTGAAGCTCTACCATGCAACTGTGTGATGTCTGGCCATGCAAATAAGTTTTGAAGGTCAGATATTATAATTAATTCGAGGTCCATGCAACAACTCAACTCCATGGACATGCAACTACTTAAAAACTTAGTAGTTATTATATTTAATTAAGGTCCATGCAACAACTCAACTCCCTTCTCATGCAATTACTTAACCACTTAGTAGATATTATATTTTATTAAAGGTCCATGCAACTGCTTAACTCTGTGCCATGAAAATAGTCCACTATCACTCGCATGTAAATAGTCTGGACTGAAGTTCGAAACAATTGCATGGGCTTAACCATGCAATAGTTTACTTACTGGACACAGATTCATTTCTGTTTATTTGATATCTCCTTTTCAATGAAGCTTTTAATTAAAATTCACAACAGCACGAATAATAGCAGTATATAGTAATTCAATACTTTGATAACTTAATTAAATTCTTGCATTTAGAACAAACCTTCCAAAATAATGGAGGAACAAAAACAATTGTACAAAAGATGTATCAACACACATACAACTTTTGATTAACCAATATTGAAACTCTTGAACGGAAGCATATCGAGGTCCTAGAAACCAAATTCATCCTCATCTTGGTCCATGTCCAACTCTTCGTCACTTGAAAGTTCAATTTGGTTGACCTCTTCCTCATCCTCATCCTCATCTTGCGACATTGCATCGTCTACTAGCTCGAACTCACCTTCAAGAGGGGCCAAACCATCCCAATCAAATTCTTCGCCATTTGAAACCTCAATTGCATGATCCGGCATTTCATCCTGGAAAAATTCTAGGTTAGCATCGACTTCGGCATCGGCACGAAACCTCCCCTTCGCGCTAGTTTTCATTGCCACCCACCATTGTTGTCTTTCAACTTTATCCGATGCGTAAGGAAGGTAGAAGACTTGGATTGCTTGAGGTGCCAATATAAATGGTTCATAATTTTTAAGACGAGAAGCATGTTTAACCTCCACAATTCCATGTTGGTTGTCCACCCTTACACCATTTGTTATGTCAAACCAATTACACTTAAAAAGAACGACCTTGTTGAATCCATCATAATCTAGCTCAATTACCTCTTGGAGAAGTCCATAGTAGTCTTGTGGTGTGTCATTTCCATCCCACTCCCCTTTAATGCAAACACCGCTACTATTTGTTGACTTGTTTTGCCCATATGCTTCCGTGTGAAATCGAAAGCCGTTAACTTCATATCCACCGTAGCATTTCACTTGTTTTTGTGGCATGAGTGCAGCCTTTCGGATGTAGAGGTCGCAATCACGATCGGATAGTACCTTCTTCCGTAGCCAATCTGCGAACCTATCTTCACGAACTTTGTCCAATTGCTGTGCCGATCTGGCTTGTCCAGAGTTTAGCATGCATGCATCAAACTCTCTACACATTCAAACATGTCAAAATACAAGAGATTAAGGTTGTGTTTAGAATAGGTACTTTTGAAATCATAAAAATAAACATGTCATAAGATTGTACCCTAGAAATTTATTTTTTATTTCTGGACAATTGAGGATGACATATGTGTGTGCAGCTTTAAATTCCTTCTCATCGAGAGTCCTTCGGTCAGACCGTGTCCAAAAACGTCCCGCATTATCAAATATCGATAGGCGTCTCCGCGGAGGGTTACTCGTTCCAACCCCTTGTTGCTTAGTTTTAGAATTCTCCGCAAAATAACGAGTGCAAAATGAACCAATTTCTTTAACAATTGTTGCCTCGACGATTGAACCCTCGACACGCGCCTTGTTCGTGACCTTCTTCCTCTGTTCTTTGTTTCGTCTGTAACAATTACAAGTGTTTAGATATGGAAGCAATAAGTGAATCACAAAGAAAGAGATTAAGAAAACACACACCTTTCACATGCATACATCCATCGAGCCCCTACCGGTCCACCCAATCTAGCCTCTTCACACACATGGACCACAAGATGCTCCATAGAATCGAAAAATGCCGGAGGGAATATCTTTTCCATTTTGCACATTGTGACCGCAATATCCTTTTCTAATTGATCGATACGGGATGGATCAAGCTCCTTGGCACAAACCTCTCTAAAGAAGCTTGAAATCTCGCACAAAACATCCCATACGTAATCAGGGACAAAGTCTCGAAATGCAACCGGAAGAAGTCGCTCCATGAACACATGCAAATCATGGCTTTTTAGCCCATTTAATGTGTTTGTTTTGAGGTTTACACATCTTGACCAACTCGATGCGTATCCATCGGGGAACTTGACATTCTTCTTGAGCCAAATTAAAACCTTCCTCTTATTTTGTGGAGAGAGTGTGAAGGGAGCCTTCGGTTTTTGCATTTTTCCGGGATGATCCGGGTACGGTATTAGATTCTGAATGGAACGATTGCAAAGAAGAGCCAAATCTTTCCGCGCCTTTTCATTATCCTTGTTTTTGGCCCCCATGCCTAGAACTGTGTAAATCAAATTTTCCGCGAAATTCTTCTCCACATGCATCATGTCAATGTTGTGTTGCAACAAATTGTCTTTCCAATACGGCAAGCTCCAAAAAATACTCTTCTTTGTCCAATGGTGGGTGACACCATAACCTGGAAACTGGTCAAGGCCAATCTGTTTACCCCATTTCATCCTCCCTAGTTTATTTACCATCGCGAGCCGCTCCTCTCCCGTTATTTTTCGTGGTGGTCGATCAAAATCTACCATACCTTTTTGGAAATTATTCTTATCGCGACGAAATGGGTGATCTAGAGGCAATAAGCATCTATGACAACCCCACCATGTAAATTTCCCACCATACTTTAGTCGGAATGCCTTTGTTGCACCCAAGCAATGAAAACATGCTAATCGGCCTTTAGTACCCCACCCACTTAGCATCTCCAACGCGGGGTAATCGTTTATCGACCAAAGAAGTGTTGCTTTCATTGTGAAATTCTCTTGTTTAGACACATCCCATGTAACCGCTCCATCCTTCCACAATTTGTTCAATTCATCAATTAAAGGTTCAAGAACAATGTCAATGTCCCGACCCGGATGCTTAGGTCCCGGAATGACAAGCGCGAGAAACATGGTATCTTCTTTCATTATCATTCCGGGTGGTAGGTTATACGGAAAAACTAAAACTGGCCAACAAGAATATGGAGATGCATTTGAGGTGAATGGCATGAACCCATCCGTCGTTATCCCCAACCAAACATTTCTCACATCTTTAGCAAATGATGGATATTTCCGTGCGAAGTGCTTCCAAGCCTCACCATCTGCGGGGTGCACCATAATTCCGGGCTTCTCACGAAAACCTTCCTTATGCCATCTCATTTGGACCGCATTGAAGTGGGTCATGTACATCTTTTGCATTCTTGGGGTGATAGGTAGATAACGAAGTATCTTTTGTGCAACCGGTTTGGCATTCGTATTTGATCCCATTGGCTTATATCTCGGTGTATGACATACATCACAACTTGTCTTGTCCACTCTATCCTTATAGTAGAGCATACAAAAGTTTGGGCATACGTCTATATTCTTATGCTCCATGCCGAGCGGCTCGACCAATCGATTGGCTTGATAGAAGTTTTCCGGCATTTTTCCACTAGGGGGAAGCACGCTTTTGATAAGACTCATCATCCCATCAAAGCATTTTTGGCTCAATTGATGTTCCGACTTCAATGCGAGTGCTTGTGTAACGGCCGATAAGATTGTGTGTGATTTGCATTTCAATTGGCCCGTCATGTTCTCTTCCCAAAGCGGTGTATCCGATGCGGCCATCATGTCGAAGAATCTTTTGGCCATTCCGGTAGGTGTATCCTCCTCCCAATTGAAATCTTGCCCAGCGGCTGCCCTTACCATATCCGCTCCCACTTGATAATTGTCATTGATCAAATCTGATGGTGGATGGTGCGGGACATGTTGAGATCTCTCCTCACGTTCCTCTCCGTGTGCGTGCCAAGTTTCATATCCGGGACGAAAGCCGGATTGGTAAAGATGCATTCTCACGGTTTGCAATTCTTTGGTGTTGAGGTTTTCACATTTCATACATGGACATAAGATACATTCCTTGCCATTGAGGAGAGTCACAACCGAGGGGTCGGATTTCGCTAAATCAACAAATTCTTTCACACCCTTTATGAACTCGGGTAGTAGCTTTCCATTGACATTTAGTCGATTATACATCCATCTACGATCCGTTGCCATTTAACTATTAAATTGTTGGACAAGAGGTATGAGTTAGCAAATAATTTGACTACATTTGAAATATGGACAAATTATGGTAATAGTTTAATTTGGAGTATGTACAATAACAAATAATTGAAATAAATTAGCAAACATCAATTTTTTATCAGAACATTTTCAATCTTTATTCAATTTTTTTAATAGAACTATTGACTACATTTTCAATTTTTTTAATAGAAATAGGGTATAGGTTTTGATAAATGTAGGACAAATTAACAAATCTCGTTTTGATAAATAGGGTATAGGTTTTGACGTACCTCACTCTCTAAAAACGATTTGATATACAATGCCATTACAAGGGGAAAAAACGAGCTCATAAGAGTATTTACCTCACTCTCTAACCTCCAACGAACTGCAGCTCCCTTCTATGGTTCAGCGGATTAGAAAGACTCCAAGGGGTTTTCTCTGATCTTGGAATGTTGCGGCCAAATCACTAGCTAAAGACACGCTTTTTGGTTGGCTTTTTTGGCGGAGACACTATGACCTAATTTGCGGAGAGACCAAGTGTAAAACAATTGATTAGAACAGTGAAAACGACCTTTTGAGGTAAAATTCCAGAGAGCAATTATTTTTTATATCGGACTTCCGATGTAAATGATGGTACATCCTTTTGGGGAAAAATTTGTTTTCTTGGCGTACCCCCAGTGTACGCATCATATTAAACTGCACCCTATGTAAATCCATTCTCAGACATACACAATAAAAGAAAATGAAGACAAGGAAAAGTTAAGAGCACATAGTTTTGACATAAGGCTCACATCCTACTTACTGTCTTCACATCCTACTTAGAAATTAAGTAACATAGTTTGACAAATCACTATACGGCATCCAATACATCACAATAAACACATCACATCCTACTTAATATTATTACAAATTACTGCTTCAATCTTGATCATGTGACTGCAGTGGATCGTCTCCCCCTCCCCCCCCGCTGGCTCCCCCACCATCATTTCCCTTTGATGACCCCCCCTAAAAAGCAAGGAGAAAATGTTTGTTAACAATGATTCAAACATACTTAGTTGTTTTCATAAATGAGGCAGGATTGAGGTCAGGAACTTACGTGAAAAGTTGTAAGAGGCGCTCCAGTCCGCTTGAAGAGCTCTGCAAATAATTTCTTGTTTTGTTCCTCCTTCTTCTTAAACTCCTCACGGTCTGTATTGTTTCGGGCCTCTTGGGCAGCAATGTCAGCCAATAACCTCCTTCGTTCAGCTGCCACCTGAGACTTAATCATCACTACCACCTGAGACTTGGTGAATGTTGTACTCTCATCTTCAGCCGAGGTGGCAGTGCTCTTGGCATGATCCGACAATGCGGCATCCTCTTTAGCCAATTCTTTGTTCCCTTTGCATGTTCTCGACCGGTGTCCAAAGCCGAACAATCGGCCTTTAGCATCCTCTCCATCAACAGCAATATCCCATAGATCCTCGTCAGACAAACGTGCATTGTAATTTTCTTTCAAATCCTCATATAGAGCCTGCATTTGACAAATAAGAATTCTAGGTTTAGTAATCACTTTTTGGGAATGAAATGGTTCAGGTCAGAGTGTAAGGGTACCGGGGATTTATAACAAAAGGGATAAAAGTAGGTTACCATTTTTTCTTCCGCCTTCTTGTTTACGTACACCTTTCCAGCGTGCGTTTCCTTCGTGTGAATACGATCGAAAACCTCCTTCAGAGTGACAGACGATCCCTTCTCAGATTCCTGCAGTTACAACATTTGTTAATGAGTTTTAAGTAATTAATAAACATAAAATTTGTCAATGGAAACCTACAAAATATAAAATAAAAGGTACCATCTTGCACTTGTGACGAAACAGTGACCTGGAACCACCCAGGTGATGGATGACCGACCCATCCTTTGTTTTGTTATTCCGGTTGGTGGATGACATTTTATCCCATTTATCCTTCGACCAAATAAGACACAACCCCTTCCAGTGTTGCGGATTCTTGCACCACTGAGGCGGGAAGTCTCTCCACAGTAACTTGTCCTCTGTGTATTTCTTTGTGTACTTGCCTCTCAGTACTACCAACTCACGACTGTATGCATCTGCTGCAATTGTCTCAAAGACTTGCAGACAGCGTTTCACGCTTTCCCCCTCCCTCCAAGAATAACTCTGCAAGAATTTTTTGAGTATTTCCAGCCTCGCCTTAACGGGAAACATATTGTAAGTCCTATATGGACCCGGCATATTCTCCAAAGTTAGGACCCTTATCGTGGCAACCACCCTTGTGCAAAGAGGAAGGGATGTGAACTCCGCATCACCGACAACAAACAATTGAGGTCTACTGCCAAAATGTGATGGTTTACGACCCTTGGCCATACCTCGGCCCCGCCTCACATCAGACTTCTGCCCCCTTACCCTCCTTCTTTTCGCCTGGCCCTCAGCCCCTGTGGCATTCTCATCGTCGAGTTCCCTTCCCGAGGCATCCAGTGCCTCCTCACAGTCACGAAGTGCAATGCGTTTGCACCCTCTCTTACCACCATCGTCATCCACGACCGCTGGATGCGTGCTATCCTCCTCCGAATCAGCTGTGTCTTCCTCGTACTCTGACTCTCCCTGCTGAGTGGCATCAGACTCGGGCCAATCATCCCATTTGGGATCACCGGCCTCCGGCTGTAGCGGTGAATTGGGGACTGAATTGGGGGTTTCTGACATGGAAAAACATATTAAGAAATATAAATTCTGACTTTCATCCAAAGGAAGGGTTCAAGTGAACTTTCTTATTGGAGGATGGATACGCACAATGATTTAACTCATATTTGGGGCAATATACATGACAACTCAATTACAAAAACAAAGCAAAATTTATTAAACTGTACCTTTACTCAATGAGTCAGATGTTGATGAGCCACGGCCTCTTTCGGTCATGTCATGTTGTTGAACCACCGAGTTGGGGGGTGTTCCTACAATCAAAATGAAAGCCTATTAGAACATTCATCTTTATTCTAACATTTTCAATCTATCTATCCTTCTCATCTTTATTCTAACATTCTAAAACTATCTATGGTTCTCTTTTATGGTGGCATTAGTTCTCTTTTTATATTTTTTTGGTAAAATAAATCATCAATTCCAGCATCAATTAAACAATGGAATATAATGAACGGTACCTTGGTCAGCTTGTGACGGATCTGGCTTGTTGAACCTCGATGAGCGGCGGGTGGGGCTGCACGTGCTCGACCTGCTGCGTTTGGCTCGGCCCTTTATGACTGTGTTAGGCGGTGGGTCAGCAGGTTGGGAATCCTCTGACGGTGGAGGTGGCAAGTCATGGGCAACAGGCAGTGGATTATGCAGAGGCACAGTTGATTCAGGTTGCTTGGGGGGTTCTGACTTAGAGGGTGCTGACATGGAGGGGTCTGGCTCTACCTCTTGCTGAAGTATTGGAGGTGGCACATCGCGTTGCACAGTTTCTGCTGCGACAGAGGGCTCAACCGGGGGTCCTACAACCAAATTGGAGACCACTATTATAGCTTCAGCATTTAATATAGTGTTTAATATAGTGTTTAATTGATAATATAAGCAAATTGGAGACCACTAATATAACCAAATTGGAGACCACTATTATCTTCTTCTTTATTGATAATATAAGCAAAGACTGCATTTAATTATCAAGGGTAAAACTGGTATCAAGACAAAAACAGATTCTTCAGCACTTAATATAGTGTTTTCAGACCTGAAAATAGCATCGCCCTTACAGCTCTAAAATTATGTCAAGAATTCGTAGTTTGTCAAGAATTCTAAAATTACAAAATAAATTTAAAATTACAGCTCTAAAATTACAGGTCGAGCACGTGCAGCTCTAATCCTTGCTTAGTAGTTTAGTTTGTCAAGAATTCTAAAATTACAGCTCTAAAATGTATAAGACGGTACCTTGATCAGCTTGTGACGGATCTGGCTTGTTGAACCTCGATGAGCGGCGGGTGGGGCTGCACGTGCTCAACCTGCTGCGCTTGGCTCGGGGGGTGATTGTCTTGTCAGGTTGCTGTGCCGGTGGTGGATTAGGCATTGCCACAGCTGCTGGGGTCTCGCGTGTGTTAGGCGGTGGGTCAGCAGGACCCGAAACCTCTGACGGTGGGTCAGCAGGCATTGGCACAGTTGCTTCAGGTTGCTTGGGGGGTTCTGACTTAGAGGGTGCTGGCATGGAGGGCTCAACCGGGGTTCCTACAATCAAATTGGAGACCACTATTATAGCTTCAGTTGTATTACCCTGTATCTTTTTATCATCTAAATTGAAGAATAGATGCCATGAATAAACTGCAGCATTAGAACACAGATTTAACTCAAATATATCATTCTCATGTTACTTTATTCCTTCCAGAACAGATACCAGATGGCACATAGGACAATTATTTAAATTGAATCCAAGAACAATAAAAACTTGTTTGATAGAATGTTAATTAAATGGCGCCAATTGGTAATGTTGGTTACAATTTACAGAGTCAATACGAAACTCGTGCCAAAATGTGGTATGGCATCATCTATGATTGGTTCATTAATTTAGCACGCCTCTATTGTATAAACTCATCTCAATAAAAAAAAAACAGTTAACAAAATCGATAAATAGCACAACAGCCACAATAATTGATCGTGTGATATTCAATTACCCTGAAAAAATCAATTTAAATAGGTCCCAAAACAATTCTGCAGCAAAATCATTTAAATATTTGAAACTTTTTGGAATCATATCTTTATCAGAACATTTAGGTGTATAGAAGAAGGTGCAGGAATACATCATAATACAAGGTTACTATAATTTAAGACCAAAAAAAAAATTTGTTAGCAGCTCTATAACCTATGATTAGAAGAGTCCTCGTACTTGTATCAACAATTGCCATTTTGGTTGCTTTGTTAAGGTATCTGCCAGTAAATTCTACTCAATAAAAACAATAAATGAACAACACTTAACAGTATCAAATTTTTTTATTCCAACAATTGCCATTTTGGTTAGCCCAACTCAATTTACAACAAATTCAATTATGCTCAATTCGCCTCAAGTATACATCAACATGGAATCAAAGCATCAATTATGCTCAATTCCCCCTTTATTTAAGACAAGAATTCTACAATTAAGAAATATAAAATGTATAAGACGGTACCTTGGTCAGCCTGTGACGTATCTGGCTTGTTGAACCTCGATGAGCGGCGGGTGGGGCTGCACGTGCTCAACCGGCTGCGTTTGGCTCGGCCTCTGATTGTCTTGTCAGGTTGCTGTGCCGGTGGTGGATTAGGCATTGCCACAGCTGCTGGGGTCTCGAGTGTGTTAGGCGGTGGCAACTTGGGTTGGGGATCCTCTGACGGTGGAGGTGGTGGTGGCACATCTGCTTGGGTTATGTCGGATTTATTGAGCCGTGAACTTTTTCGGCGATATGAAATCGTGTAATTATTGTCAGCCATGTATTCTGTGATTAATAAGAATTTAGTGTGTTAACTATAAGCAACAAAAGTGTAATTGAAATATATGTACTCTATTGAAATCAAGAAATTAGTGAAATCATGTAATTATTGTCAGCCATTTATTCCACCACTGAAATCATATAAATACAACAAAAGAAAATGAGTAGAACACTTTTCCAATTTTAAGGCTTTTTCTTCCACCACTGTACTGGAATGCATGGCAAATACTAATCATCCTAATATAGCAAACCCTAAACCCTAAAATTCAGGAAATTCAGGAACTAATTTATTAGCAAACCCCTAAACACCTGAACCTTGCCGGGATCTTGAACTAATTTAGCAAACCCCTAAACCCTAAAATTCAAAAAAATCAGGAACTTCACAAATAACTAAACCCTAAAATTCACCACATATTTCGGGTGGGGGTGGGGGGTGGAGTTGGGGTTTGTTAGATCTATGGTACTTACCACTTGACGGCCGATCCCTCCTCCGATAGGCGACGGCGAGGGAAACTCAGATAGGCGACGGCGACGGAGACCTTTGAAGTCGCGACTTGGGTAAACTCCGATAGGCGACGGCGCGACTTGGGTAAACTCCGATAGGCGACGGCGACTCAGCGAGGGAGACCTTTGAAGACGAAGGGTTTGTGGGAGAGCGACGGCCAGAGTTTTTTAGGGAGAGGAAGGGCTTACTGTGATGGAGTGGGATTTCAAAAAAATACGCTAAGTCCTGAAGTATTATCGTGAGCATTAAGTGGGGAGAAGCTCTTTTCATGCACTCTGCGGTAGCGGAATCTAAAGTACTATATCGAGACCGTTCGATTAGGCTCTGACGCGAATTATGATGGATAATGTGTATCAAGAAAGGCCCGATCAGAACGGAAATATTATATTACCTTCGAGAAAGACGTGCTGCATTTAATTGGGAGACCTACCCACTCGGTGCTCTTTAGCATCAGGTACCGTATACTTAAGTTTCAATCGGATCGGTTTGATCAAATCCTAGCACGATCATTGAAGCACCATATGCAACGTCTAGGGTCAGATTTAATAGTATATGTTGCGTTATTGCAGAGTGTATTCACCCTATACCAATATACAATTTCAAATCATTATATCACGTCCATTTATCGCCAATCGGACGGCACAGGAGTTGCAGCTGTGATGAATATGTACTGGAATGTACATAAACTATTTTGTAAAAATACGAAAATGCTTTTTTTTGGTTTTATTACAACACATCTGGCCAAATAATAATTAATAACATAATTTTATAGACTTTCATATTTTTTTAACCCCTTCAAATGTTAAAAACAAAATTGGACCGTCCATTTTGTCTCTAATTTTGAACGGTCGATCTGCGATGAAATGACTCAAAATTTATTTTAAAATGATCAAGAGTTAACATAGAACCAAGTTAGCACAAAATATAATAAGTTATGTTGTATATTGGTTTCGATCCACCGCAAAGTATTTATAGCCATTTGATGCTTCGATGTTCTATCGAGTGGATGGAGGGGTGAATAAATACTTTACTTGATGAAACTTTCCCGCAAGACATTAAATACAGTGTTCTTCGATTCCAACGGTTCCGATCGATCTCCGGGACCATTATTTTATTACATATTCATTTCCCCTTCCATCAAGAGTGTATGTTTCATATTGATACATAGAAGATGTCATCATATATATGCAACTCACATTTAATTGCAATACTAAATTTTAGGTATAAAATCATCTTACTATGAAATAAATTACAACATTGTTATTCATTATTGTATAACTATTATTATTATTATTATTTTCATTATTTCTTTAATTATAACATTGACATTAATTCTCACTAAATACATAAAATACTAATCATATACTATTATGCATCAAGAAACAAGGAAATACAATAATAATTTTTTAATTAAATCTACACATTCAACTTAAAAATAACAAACAAAATTATTAAATTTCTGAAATAAAATATACAATGACTTATATTAATGACCTACAAGTATTCATCATATTAATCACAAATTAAAAATAACAATTTTCAGATCAAGTTGCTGTGTACTTAACCCATTCAACAAGGATTTTGAATGAAACTTCAAAGAGAGCTACTTCATCTATTGGAAGCGCAAATCTGACTCAATCCAAAGGAGACCGACTACTCTGCGCGTAGCCATTACCGCTCTGTTTTTAATCTAACTTAGGCGCTACACTGAAATTTCATTTCCCCCCATTCTCAATTTTGGGCGCCCGTTGTCAAGTCACGCAGCTTGAGTTTCCGATCTCTGTGATATCGGATACCTTGAGTTTCCGATCAACAAAAATCTCAACCGTTCATACACAATTTGCAATCATCTCAAATTTGGAACGCTATCTAGGATCAGGACACGATGGTTGCACAAATAATGGTGTATCTCAGAGGATTAGTGCCACAGGGTTATCTTGCTCCTTTACCACATCGATTTGGTCGAGAGAAAACATAACCAGCCGCCATTAACCTCCTCTCTTACCAAGAGAAAATTTCGCCTTTCACCATCTGAGAAAATTTCGCAAATTTATGCAGCAAGGAAGTCTCACAATCTCTCTCACTTCCACTGCGCCCTAATCTGAGAAAGACATTAGGTACTGATCTCTCCTTAATTACTCAATATCTTCCTCTTATTTTCCTTTTGATTAGAGAATGTTCCCTTTGTAGTAATGAAAGAACTATGTGCCAATCTGGGCATATATGTGTAAATTTAACCTAATTTGTTGGGATTTAAGCTAATTGTACAAGCAAATGGAATTTAGGCAAATTCTGTGACTGTGCAACGGTTCCTAATTTTGTACAATCAAATTTTTGTATTTCGCTTCAATGCAACTTTTTAGTTATTGGGAAACCTTTCAGCAAGACACATTATTAGGGAAGCTTTCAGGGCCAGTCTAATTTAACAAACCTAGATTTTATAACTATCATATTGGAATTGGTCTTAAGGTGTTTGATAAAATGCTCAAGTCAAAGTTTCCCTTCTGTTTGGTCTAATTTCACTATTTATGCCTTCAATTTTCTCAATTTGATCGTGTGACATTTTCTCAATTTTTTCTTCCACAGACCATACTTATGCCTTCAAGATAATACATGTTGAACTAGCGAGTTGGATGAAAATTTACTATTTAGACCTTAGATACAGTTCATATTTTTTCATTAACACTTCTTCTGGTTTATATAATACACAGCAAAAGACTGATAGTCGCCAAAAAATTTCAGCATGAATTTAAGTTATTGGGAAAGCTTCCTGTAGTTATTACATTGTAGTTACACATCAATAGGGACTAATTTATGTTATTGGGAAAGTTACTTGCTATTACACATCAACAGTGACTAATAATTAGTTTAATTTTTACCTTTTATTTTTATACAATTGTAGTTACTTATTTTCTATTGTTGGTAGTGACAATCAATAAGTAATTGTACTTCACATATAGTGAAAATTCCTTATTTAATTTACCAATATGATTTAATTTTACCCTTTTTTCATATTTCTCATAGTAGTTACTTTAACACAATTGTGTAATTCATATTTAGATCAAACATCCAATTTGTAGATAACAGCTTCGTTTTCTCCTTTCCGGTAAAAGACAAATGGGTCGTCCCAAGAAATCTCAACTAACAAGGGCAAAAGCTACCAAATACGGCAAGGGGAAACGTAGTACAGCTCCTACACACTCGGTGCGTGGCGGCAGTTTGAATGATTCCCCGGAAGTTGAAATTACACCGTCTCAACCTCCAAAGAAGAAGGGACGAGGCGCTGGAGAGATAAGGCCGGTGAAAGAGGATATCGCTGACCGACCAGTGATATGGCGAGTTGGACCACACGAGTTCAGCTGTGCAAAAAGTGCAAATAAAATTACAGCAACAATCACTAGGCTTGCCCTAAAATACATGCCTGCACCATTTAGATCTTTTCACAGCTTCGATAAGACAATAAAGGACAAAGTGGAGAGGGACTTTTTGGTAACCTTTTTTTTTATCTTCATGCTTACCGATCACATACTACTACATCATTTCCTGTATGTTGCTTTGTTTGGATGCCTAACCCAATTCCATCACAGTACCAGAATTACACCATATACAATAAGTTAAAAGCCGGTAAATTAATGTAGTTAACGCATCTCAGCTGTCTGATCAGGATCCGAGTCAATCTGATCTGTGTTGAAACTCACGAGTCATATTTAATATTCGTGCCAACACAAAATCAGACGGTCCAGATTTATGCTGCATTAACTCAAAAGTTGAGTTAATGCAGAGGATACGAATTCCACTTTACAGGCAAGGAGCATCGCTTCCAATAATAATAGAAGGATTTTGATTGAAATATCGTAGTGCCTGTGTATGTAATCATGAAGGAATATAGAAAAGTACACCTTTCTACAAATCAACATCATGTGGAAACCTTTGTTTGGCAATGACAATAACTCCTTGATTTTCTATTTATCTGAACTACCAAAACCAGTGGCCTTTTACGAACAAAGAATGAGTCTAGTTGTTTAAAAGGTATTAAGAGGGGGTAGTTGTGATATTGTTCTGTAATACAAAATAAATTACTGATCTAAAGTAGAAAAGACACTAATTTAAAACGAATTTTTTTTTGCACTTGAGAACATGTAATCATACTTGTCAATTTATCAAATAAGACATAATAATGAAAATTGACTGGGGTTATATCTGTAAAATATCCTGAAATATATTGATGATATATGAATATCAACTAGGAATGTCATTTGGTTACCTATCAAAACCCATAAAATAAAATTGCTAAATGGCCAATATAATGATTTTTAAACTGTACCATATCCGTTAAGGACATATTTGAGTAATCGTTACTATATCTATAATTTTGCCTTTTTCATTTTGAATGCATTTTAGCATGTTATGACACTTGTCAAATGAGTTTGTTGTCGATATATAACCTATCCCTATTAAAAATTATATTGTGCTCTTTGGAAATATGACAAATATGAGGTGTGATTTGCAAGATGAACGATGATAGTGATGTGGATTAAAAGCAGAGACAGACTCCAACATAACAAATCCAAGTGGGAACAGGGTAGAGTATGAGATGTGAATTCATCATTCTTCAAATTTAGACTATATTTTAAAAATATGGAAAACAAACAAAAGTAGCTGAGATTTGTTTGTGAAAGAATAGCAACATACAAACAAAGGGGTTCTATCGGCTTTTAACTTATTGTATATGGTGTAATTCTGGTACTGTGATGGAATTGGGTTAGGCATCCAAACAAAGCAACATACATGAAATGAAAAGGTCAAAATAACAAAGGGATAGGTTCAATTTCTAAAGAAAGAACTATTGATTTCAAAATGGAGGGAGCATATAAGGGTGCTATATAAAGTTCCCTTGACTGTCTGAAATAGGATTCCAATGTCTTGTCAGCAATCGTTCTTTATTTAGTAATAACCTTCCCAAATATGCTTGAAATATGGCTTTCTAAACAAGGTTCCCTTGGCTGTAATAAATAAGCCTACATCGTGGCCAAGGGCTGTCAGTAATAGGGTTTCTCATCAAATAATTACATTTTGAAGAGTAAAAATTGGATGATGTTTTATAATCTTCTTGAATGTAGGAGAGATACACATACCACGAAGATGAAGATGTTGACTGCTGCCGTGCAGTACTCGATGCCATAGCAGCCAAAAGGTATTGTGAGGAGCTGGGTACAGCAAGGAGGAATCGTATTAAAAAATACAGGTGGGACATTGTTTCTTGGAAGACCGATGTGCCGCATTGGTCTGTAGTGCCCGAATTTTGGCGAGGTCTTTGTGATATCTGGTTCACAGAAGAGTGGCAAATGGTCAGTAAACGAAACCAGTTAAACCGCACCAGCTCTGGTGGTACGATCTCCCACTACGCTGGATCAGCTAGTGCTCACCAACATTTTGAGAAACTGGTATTCTGAACACTTACGCTCCAATATTATAATTATTTCAACATTAAACATTCATCTAACATTTAATTATCAAACTTGCTTTTCATCTACAGACTAAGCTGTTCAATGGGAGAAAGCCAACCATGGAGGACCTTTACATCCATATGCACTGTGCAAGAGAAAATGGCGTATCACCGGTTGTGGCTCAAATTAGTACGGCCAAGGAGGGTGTGGCTGAAGATAATGAAAACAGTGATGGTAATAGGGAAGTGGATCCAAGCTGCGAGGAGAGTACAATGGAGTTCGATATCAACACCTTGCAATTTACAAACACGGAAAAGGAAAATGTTTATGTAAGTTCAATTTACAACCCCATATTACCATTACAAATATAAAGGACTGGTAAGATGAAACATGTGGAAAGGGTAATTAAAAATGATGGAAGGGTAATTAAAGATGAAGGGTAAGGATGGAAGGGTAATTTAATATTAAGGGTAATTTAAGATGAAAGGTACATGTACAAAATTATTTGCCTCAACCCATTTAGCATGTAATGCCCACAATCCACAAAATACAAATCCTTTTCCAATTGGATTATTTTCGGCATTCCTCATATAAGAGCTTGATACTGGTCACTACAGCAGGCTTAAGGCACTGTCAATTTTATGTTAACTTAACAAATTCATTGCCATCTCATTTTCACAACATAAGTCTCGTGCCTCTTAGACATCTGCCTCTATATATAAAATTTCTCTTTCTCAATTTTCACTTTAATACATCTTTATCATTTGTTCCAACTAATAGATGAAGGTTAAGGCAATGAAGGCTGATCAGGCCAATGCGGAATTGGACGAGAGCGCCTTATTTCTGACAGCCCTTGGCGGACCAAAACATGGCCGCGTTGTAGGCTTTGGAAGCGTGATAGCACCAATCAAAACAGCAAACAACCGAGACAGGCAGAACAACACCTCTTCTGTATCCGGGTTGACAAATTGTGGGCAGCAGGAAATCTTCACTAGGTCAGAAATGAATGCGATGATGGAAGAACGTGATCGTCATATCGTCGAGGAGCGTGCTCAGATGAAAAGGGATCAAGCACAGAACCTATTAATGTTCGCCCAATTGTACAAGACGATTGGGATCCAACAGCTTCCTTCACAGGTATGTCTTTACAGATTAGTGGCGAATATGGGTTCTTTCAAAACATCCGACTCCTTTTATAACATGGAAATAATGGCACATATTAGATTGCACTTTTTATAACAACAGCCTTTTAGAACAACTAATTACCTGTATTTTCACATTTTCTAACTTATGCACCAGCTACCCCTTATGAACCAACACCTGATGGTATAGTAGGAAATATGGGTTAGGTGCATGGTCCCACCTCTCAACTGATGGTAGTCACAGCTACCAACAGGTGAAAAAAAATATAAGTGATTTTAATGTTACAAATCTGACAGGATGATCTCACATCTCAACCATCTCAAGAAGTACCCTCACACCTGGAAATGGAATTCAACCAGGTAAGTACCTTTACAATGTTGGTTGAACAATGCACTTATTTAAGTTATTTTTGTGGCATCAACTGCATCATTTGAAAAACAAGCTCAATGTAACTTGGTCCCCTTAATTGGTAATAGAATAATAAGTTGTTCAGAGGCTTCAACTGCATAAATAATTGTTATAACAATAACATGTTCTAATATAACAATTTGATATACATAGGATGCTGCTGGTTCCATACAACCAAATCAGGGGCCTTTCCAAGCATTGCTGAGTTCTCGGAATGTACAAGAAATTGCCGGACATGATGCTGCAATGTCCGATTGGTTGGCCAATCAACCTTCAACATGAAGCAGGGAGGTCTAGTGTGGTTGGCAACATTAAGGGTAAAGTATTTTGGTAATATTTTGGGTATATTTTGCAATCTCAGTGGGGGTTTGTTTTATTTTGTTAATGCTTGAAAGGTGGGTATATTTTGGTTATATATAGAAGTTACTCTTCTTCTTATCTTCTTATCTTGGTAATTGTTTGAAAGGTGTTGTTTTAGTGTCTTTATAATATTGGAAAAATGTATGATGATTATAGTCTGTTGGTTATATATCGAAGTTAATTCTTATCTTGTTAGTCTGTTGGTTTTTTATGTAAATCTTGTTGAATGGTGATCTGGGAATTGGTAAACAGTAATGGGTTGGTACCAAATTGGTACAGGGAGGGAGGATTGTAAAATTCGATTATGCTTTATTGCCTCCAAGTAACTCATTTTAGACGTCGCCCTATCCACGTAAATATCGGTAATTTATTGCATGCAAAAAGTGCAAATCATATCCTTGCAAATAGTCGGCCATGTAATAACTACATATTCTTCTAATAACGAAATCATCTTCCCATGCAAATAAACATATGGGGCCCACGTTAACTAGCCTTGCAAATAATCAAGTTCGATGCCTTGCAAATAGTCAAGTTAACTAGCATTGCAAATAGTCACGTTATTTATCCTTGCAAATAGTCAAGTAGGTCCCACGTTATCTCTCCTTGCAAATAGTCTAGTGGGTCCCGCGTTCCCTTGCCTTGCAAATACTATGGTGGGACCCACGTCCGCTGCCCTTGCAAATAGTATGATGGGACCCGCACTCTCTTCCCTTGCAAATACTCCAAACTGGGTCAACTCTCGAAGTAGTTGCATGGCTAGTTATTGCATGCTAAACGTCATGTAACAGACTTTTTGCATGGCTGCCCTTGTAAATACTGACTATTTGTATGGAGGGTATTTGCATGGTTCCACTTGCATGTCTAAGGCCATGTAACAAGCCATTTTGGGCCTTGTTACATGCGTAAGGCCATGCAACAAGCCATTTTCGTTGTCATGCAATAAAAGATTATTCTAGTAGTGATAAGTTAGAACTTTGAACTTTGAACTATCTAAAAGAATACATTTGATCATTTTCGTTTCTAGCTAGCTTGTCATATTCTTCCCCTTTTAGTTCTATATTTCAAATTTCTCAACTATGTTCTTCAAGATGTCTAATTCAGAATGGTCGTTTGGTGAAACATATTCTAAATACAGTGTGATGTTATTAAACATATTCAGTTTGATATTTAAGTTTTATATGTCTAGTACAGATAATGTTATATCTCATTTTTCTACGAAGAAACATAAACTTAATTATCACCAAAAACATCTAACAAAAGTAACTGTAAGATTTACAAAAGTCCTCATTCCAAAGAAAAAGATTTAATCATCCATAACACTACATTTTCAAGTGTTTAGACCTGATCTCAGCCATTCATTTAATGTATGATCCCATCTGGTGCATTGATCGACTTTTCTAGTTTAGGGCCTTAAGCGCTGATCATTACCTCGGGTAAAGATTTTAATAGAGCAGTTTTGGCTTCATACAACACACTGACTATAGAATCAAAACAACTTTGTATATAGTTTGTTCGCTGCATGAAGCCAAAACTACTCTATTAAATTCTTTACCCATGATGCCTGGCACCTTCGTTATTCTCCATTTTTGGGCTATTTTTTTTTCTTTCAATTTTTTTTTTTTTTTAAAGGCCAAGGCCCGTTTTCATATTACTGAAAACCAGATAATTACATCATGAGTTCAAAATAGTAACTTTTAGCAATCACCATGCAACAACAAGTACTAGAAGCAACTAAACAATAGCAAAGCCAACCTTTAGTTACAGCTAAAGACCAAAAGTAATCTAGATTAGTTAATACTAAGCCACAAAGTAATGGGCTGGAGGTATATCTATCTATCGGCAAAAAAGGGAAGTTAGACTTCAACATATGCAACTAAGGGGAGGGTCCAGAGGAGTCTGGAGGCTGATACACCACCACCTCCAAGGGCATGTATTGGGCCAGGGGAATGGCATTCTTTTTTTTTTTTCTTTCAATTGTGGCTATTAATTCTCATCTAGTCATCTTACATGCTATTGCGTTTGCGTAACCTATATTTTGTGCTATTTTTGGCAGGATTGAACCAGCTCCTAGGTTTGCATTAATTAGTTCTTCATCTTACGCTACAGTTTATCATTCGGCCGAAATTTTTATTTTTAGCATTTTCCAAAAAAAAAAAAACCAGTTTATCATTCTGCGGCCCCAAAGACTGGGTCCGCACAATGCCGATGCGGCCCCAGTCTAGAGGCCGCTCAATGCCGATGCGGCCCCCCTTTTTTTTATCAGAAATGTTTTTTATTTGTTTTGGTTTTTGTTTTAAATGCCGTTTATTTTGAAAATATTTTTCGTTTGTAGGATCAAATATTTTGGAAATGTCGTTCATTTGAAACATCGTTTGTGTACCAAGAAATAATGACATAATGAACAAAATAAATAAATAACAAAACAACAAATAAAATAAATAACAAAACAACAAAATAAATAAATAACAAAACAACAAATAAAATAAATAACAAAGCAACAAAATAAATAAGTCCCAGTATCTGACAAAACATCTAACAAAATACAAATCAAAACCTACGAGTCAGGACTAAATACCGTCTTCTGCTTCTTCTTCCTGACCCCCCGACCTCGCCTGGACAGTGGCGTCTCGGCAGTATCTGCTGAGTCTGGAGAGTCGTCGTCCTCCGCCTGGACATTCTTTGGCTGAACCGGCTCGTTATGAACCTCCTAAATCTTGGATGTCTGTTGGATTCCAGGATCAAAAACCGTAGTATGTCCAGACTAACCCTGCGTGAATAAAAACACATGTCTGGCAATGAGGTCATCATCGAGCGAAGGGTACGATGCCTGCTGTGTGGAGGACCCAGGAAACTGTGGGAATGACTCTGTCTGAACATACCTTGGCTGATAGGCAGGCGGCTCTGTCTGGGTCGGACTGTAATCCTGAGAATACAGTCCATCTCCCTATGTGCCAAAATCTGTGGAGATATTGAACTCTAGAGGCTTCTCCTCCTCACTTTACAGTAACTTACAAATTAGTTAATCAAGAATTAAAAAAAAATCACAGTTATGTATTTTAATTACAATTATACCTCGTCATGGGGAGTAGGCACGGCCTGGTCTGCGGCTCGGCGCAATGCCTTCATACCTAGGTCGAATGCCTGACCGACGGTCTCAACGTCCTAGACAGGTGCAAACAACGCCTCGTCACTAGCGTACCAGACATAGATATCAGGCTCATCGGATATGTCATCTATCACATCACACCTGCCTAATCCAGTGCACCTGAGTAGAGAGTCGAGGCGCGTCCTGTACCTACATTTGAAGATTCATAATCATGATAAACTATTCAATATATTTGTAGTTGTTTGGGGCATTCATGCCTGAGAATACCAGGAGGAGATCATTCAATCATGCTGGTACCATATCCATTTCTAGGTAAGAAACCAGGACTTGAAGAAACAATGTGTGGGCAATGTCCTTACCAACTCCGCGCCTGACCCATGTCGTTTCTGATGATATCGACGAGTCAACGCTCAAATTGAATATGGAACCGATAAGGTGACCCTGTAGAAGGGTGGGTAAATTTCGAAGACATCCCCTCCCAAAGTAGGAAATGCGTGATGATACATTCAGTGTTAACAATAAGAGAGTGTTACGGAACATATCGTGGATGCGAATGGTGTGTCGGCGGGGATAATACCATGAATTCGTCCAAATATATGGTGTACGCACCATTATCCTGGTACAAATCTCTGTAAGGTCTGTATGAATTACAAAAATGTCAGATACAATCAGAAAACTATAGTGAAGAAACAAATTAAAAAAATAATTCTTACATAGGCGCGACATCCATGGAATGGTGCTGCTCAGCTAATGGGGGATTTGCAGATCTTGCCTGAGTCACGTAATTATCACGCACGACTCCCCAGTTTTTGCCCGCAGTGGTGTCACTGGCATGATGAAGCTGTCGCCACATCCCCTAGTTGATCGGTGCCCGGGGCGGAGATTGCTAACGCAGCCCGAACCGTCTCATGACCCGATCGGGGTAATGGTGCTCTACAATCTATATATTTAATTATGTTAGCTTGCTTCTATTAAATTAAGTTGCAATGTCGAGAATTAATTAAATTAAATTACGGTACCTGAAAACATATGAGTTGACATCGCTCAGGCAATACCTCAAGGAAAGTCCGATGTATCCCATCTACCTCGATCTGAATTTACAGATTTGAAACCTTATATCAATTCAAACAATAAAACCTGAAAAAAATTTAAATCAAATTTAAAACAAATTAGACTTACATATTCTCTGTAGGGCTCACATGTCACATACTCTGGATCATCTCTCAGATGCTCAATCTCCTGTCTCCAAAATGTGATGCCGAGTGACGCGCCATGCCCTGATCCAAATCTTCGGATAGCAATACTTGGCGTCATATGCAGGGCAGTTGTCTGGCTCAGGCTTGCCCCATTCCGGCACATCTGTCTTGTTAGCCAGGACTGGACGGCCAACGATCAGATGTGCGTATGACCAATGCTGTAGCAACATGCATGGTCCAATAAAGGTATTGTTCTTCTTCAGACAAGCATTGTTAAGACCCATGTACAATGTTAGTGTTAACAATAAATTTATTATTTATACTGAAATATAGAACACTGAAAAAATTAAAAAATTATAAAAATAAATTTTGTACCTATATAAGCATGTCAGAGTGGCACCACCCCCAATTGTACATGCTCGTAGTAGGCAAATCGCACATAAGCTCAAGGTAACACAGCCGCACCTAATCTCTGTGTGGGGAACAGCTGACACGTAATCATCTCCAGAATATATGCACGCAGGTACTAATCAACAACCACCTGTTATTTACTTAAATTAGAACATTGTTTAGAACTAAATTTGATATTATTTAAATTAAATAAGCTAAAATTTACATACCTTATCTGAACAATCCGAATACTCCTTGAATTTGGCCCTCAACTTTGCTAAGCTTATGGTACTGGGCGAAATCTAAATCTTCTCACCTTTCTTCTTCTCTTTCTGGAGCTCTGCGTGCGAGTACCCCAGCAAGTCTATGCACAAATGACGGAAGTCCCCGTACTTGACGCTCATCACAGGCTCCCAATAATAGTCATACCCCACAGATAGCTGACGTCATGTAAGGTGACTGTCATCTCGGCATGGGGGAGATGAAAGGTGTGCATCTCGGGACTCCATCGCTCAATGTGCCCGGAAGATAAGCCCTCGTCATGGTTCTCCTCGGCCATCTAGGATAGCTGAATCAGTCCCATCGCACGCAATGTCCCTCCGTACGCCGGCTGGTACTTTAGCCACATGTGGTTGTGACGAACCGTAACCGCATCCAAACCCTGCATTTAATTAAAAATTAAGGTCAAGTTCATTCAATATTCATAGAAAAAAATGATGTTATTAGTTTTTTTTTTTATAAATATGACTAATTTAGAACTTACCCCAGTGGCAGCCTCTAGAATTTGGTGCTCCGCGTTCGGGTACCACAAAAAGTCGTTGACCCTGTCAGTGCGACTTCGGATACTCAGAACATTTGCCAATGTACTGGGACATCTCGTACGGAGTGGCTATAGGGTCATGTTGTGTACCTCTACTGGAAGATTGTACATCCCTACTGGAAGACGGTATATCTCTACTAGATGTCATGATATATTTGATAATTTTTTGCTATTAGTATTGGTACCAATTTTGGTCAAATATGATAATTTTTGTAAAAAAATCCTAATTACATTTTGGAATTAGTCTAATTTAATTTTGGTGCTCAAACAATTAATTTTGGTTAAATAAACCTAATTACATTTTGGTATTGGTCTAATTTAATTTTGGTAAAATAACCCTAATTACATTTTGGTATTGGTCTAATTTAATTTTGATGCTCAAACAATTAATTTTGGTAAAATAAACCTAATTACATTTTGGTATTGGTCTAGTTTAATTTTGGTGCTCAAACAATTAATTTAGTCATATTCTAATTAAATTTTGGTACTATTCTATTTAAATTTTGGTTCTAAATTAATATTTAATTCTAAACTCTAAATTCTAAACTTAAATCCTAAACCTAAACACTAAACCTAGTTACTACCCTAAACTAAAAATTGAAACTAGAAAAGAAGAAGAAAACTTACCCGAGTTCGAAGGAATTGAAAACTTGTTTGAATGGATACTAAAATTGGAACCAGCGGCCCCTTTATATAGCCAGAGGGCCGCAACGGCATTGAGCGGCCCTTAGGCTGGGACCGCATCTGTATTGTGCGGACCCCAGTGTTTGAGGCCGCAGAACACCAGAGCGGCCTAAGTACAAATCGAATTCTCCAGAAACATGGGTGTTTTGGTTTATTTTTTTTTGAAAAAATGCTAAAAATAAAAATTTCGGATCATTCGGCAATAATCAATTAATGATGTAAACAGTAGGTCGTTAATGACGTTCTTTTTGAAATATTTATTATGAAATCTTAAAATTATCTTTCTCGATAACTGATGTTGGTTGCATGATGCAGAAAGAATAAACTCTGTAGACGTTTTTCTTTTTCAACGATTTGATAGTACTTCTGAATATAAAATGGGTATTTGCAATGTTACAAATTTTCATTTAATATGATCGGATAGTACCACAATAATTTTTCCTAGATATATTTCCGGGTTGGCGAATTCTAAGGTGTTTTTGCTCTTTAATATAATCATATGTTAATTAAAAATATTTATATCCTCGTCCATAAAACACATCAACAAAAATGCACCGATAAATACGACTGCACTATACTTTGTGAATATTATATGAGATTGTTAAATTTTTTTCATGTGATAAACTAGATACATACTTTCAATTATTCTATAAAGTTAATTAAATAAGTTTGATAACTATTTTTTATGATTCTATTTCTTAAACCCTCCACTCAATTTTTTTTCATACATTTTAATATGCACATTTGATTATTACTTAATGCACACTTAATTATTGTTAAAATTCATACTTAATAGTATGAAACATTTTTTATAGTCATTATGTATTTTAACAGTTATTAACAATTATTTTAATCTTTCAAATTCACAATTTAAATTTACAAAATAGACGCATAACTAATTAACAAGACACTCAATTATTGACTCATCTACACATACTAATTTTACTAAGAAATTCTCATGAAAATATGTATCTCGAAAACAGACTTAAATATATATTTTTTTAATAAAGCTTGAAAATTAAGCCATCTAACTATTTAATATTCACAATAAATTCTCATCTGAATTTTAAACCTACGACCTCCTACGAAGAGAACATTGTTTCTGTCTTCAAGTTGGTTCTCAAAACCGACTAAAAGTTGTCTGTCCACAGCAGAAAAAAAATCATTTAACACGAGTGACGAGTTCATTCATTTGTTTATTTGCTTTGGATGAACCATGCCTTTCTACCTTTTCAACTGAGGGTTATGCCAAATTGCCAATTAATCTGAAACAACTTCTCGCAGACACCAT